>WTSP01010756.1:0-16986 GCA_025331215.1 Actenoides lindsayi | reverse complement strand
ATATTGTTGGAGATGCAATTTTTTCTGTGTCCCCGTTCCCTTTTGTTTGGGCTTGGGGGGCCGCGCCCGCAGTGTTTCATTCAATTATGTCTGATAACAGTGTTAAAGAGTCTTGCTAAAGACACAGCACAATCAGCTTTTCAAACTACAAAATGTCAAGGCAGGCTGCTCCTAAACCTTCAGAGGAGAGCATATTTGTCTCTCTTGCTGTTTACAAAGTTGAAGAAAACAATTCCAAATAAACAACACACCCCTGTTAGGCCTCCTGCAAGGAATCAAGGAGAGCACACCACTACCATTAGCATTCGTAACCTCTCTCTCCGCTCAACCCATTAGCAACAAAGAACATGGCTAAGAAAACAGTAGCAGGAGGTACTCCAGTAAACAACTACATCAGTGAGATTTCAAATGCTCACTATATGGGCCTTATTTTTTGCCAGCTTCATTTCTTGCTCACTCATTTAATTCTTGTGCAATGTTGAACGCAGAGAAAGAAACCTCTGCTTTCCCAGCCAGTAAATAGATAACAATTAGCTTTGAGCCCTTCTACGGAGGGCAGAAGATGTTGAAATTGAGTCATTATTCCTCAGCAAAATAACAGTATATTGTTATATATAAAATTATGATAATGATGCTGCATACTCTTCTCACAGCTCCTCTCCAAGGAGCCAAGACTTCCTAACAAACATTAAATTAAGCCTTGCCACCACATTCGTGGAAGACGAATGTTTCTTCACTGCAATTTGAAAGTGGGAGAATATAATGAACAGCTAATGGTTATACAGTTAGTTTAAAAAAAAAATCAAATTCATTATTTTATTTATAAATATTTATTTATTTTCTCAAAAGTAAAATCGGGAAAAGTATACTATTTAATGCCATCCTCTCTCCACCCCTTCAGCTCTTTGAAGCCTTAAAACATCAAGCCTGTAAATTCAATTTCTATGTCTGAAGGCTCAGCACTAATAGCTCTGTCTGGAACATTAGTGTCAAGGGACAGTAAATGTCTACAGAGTTTAGAGGAAGCTAGCAAAGGGCTTTCTGGAGAGACAGAAACGATTTCTCTTATTTATTTTAGAGAAGATTAGTAAGATGGGAATATTAGAAGAGCACATTATCATCAGCATCCCATTAAGAGCACCAAAACTTATACATAGACGGGGGAAAAAAATGGGACCACAGCTCTATATAACTTGACTGGGTTCTCTCCCACAGAAATCATTGCTGGTTATTTCACAACAAGATACACTGAGCTGGGATAATTAACCTCCCACCTCAGGCCACACCTTCATCTCCAACAGTTACAAATTGAGGCAAAAGGACTTTGTATTTCTACCAGTAAGTGTCATCATTAGCAATGAATATTCTTACTGCTATGACTATCATTATTATGTCTTTTAAAAATAATTTTTTTGCAATACTGATATGTTCTTGGGCTAGTAAATTTTTGACGGTGCTTAAATTTTCCACTGACAGACATACGTATCCAGGGTGGTTTTAAAAATCCATACTGATTTTCTGTCTATCCTGACTGAAGGACAGAGTTAAGTGTCCCAATACATTGTATTGCACACACATTAAGACCATCAGGAAGAGACAATGCTCAAACTGTACTCGGGAGACAAAAAATGAGGAACACTCTGATGAAATCCAGAAAGCCAAGTTCAACAGTTCCTTTTCTTTTTTCAAAGTTGTTTTGTTTTTTTTTTCCCCTTTTTTTTTTTTTTCCAATTGTCCTTACTATGTGTGTTTTGTCATCATGTCAGGAACTACAAATCAGACACCATCACTGTTCTTATTTATATACCTGGTGATTAAGATTTCCGAATTTATAAGCATACGTTTATATTTAGGCATTTGATGTGTTTAAAATCACATAAACTCAGCAGCATGTCTTTGTGAGCCTGTCAATCTGCTCTTCCTGACTTTGGCCTTGCTAATAAAACTGTCAGCTATGCTGTGTCTTCTGGGATCTTGCCATATTGAATAAAGTTTTCATCACGTCTGCCCAGTAAAAATAAGCAAAGTAGTCTTTACCTGAAGCTTAAAATAAACACCTTTTTTTTTAGGGAAAAAAAAATGATGTTTCATTTGCAAGGACATGAGTTCCAAACCAGTATTATTACACAGGTCCACTACCTTAAGAAGTTTCAGGCCTTGAGGCAGGCACGTGTTTAAGCACCATTTACTGTTAATGCATTTGACACATGTTGAAATGCATCAATCAGTGTAGTTAGTTCAGCTTTCCCTAAGCCAGCGTGTCTTATATGGACCTCTAAATATATAGAGACCTATAAATACAGACCTGTTTCTGACAGACATCCAGCAAAATACATTGATGAATAAAGACAGCTACAGTGACTGATAACAGTTGGAAATTAAGATATTACTAACTGAAAAGTGAGAACTGGAGATTGGGTAAGAGAGAACACAGTGGACTACAGTTTAAGCAAAGAAATACTAACAGGTTATGACACACCACAGTCACTTGTCATTTCAATGGACACTCCAGACTTGGGTCCTCAGACTTGGGAACTGAAGCCCAGAACGAGCTAGGTGATTAGAGACATAGGAAAATCCCAGAAGGCTACTAATTGAGTGTTTAGGTATTGATTAAGTCTAAAAACCCGACTCTTGAGAACCTAAGTGGTGCTAGAAAGCAGAAGGATTTGGCTCATGCCTGTCCAAGAAGTGTTTGTTTACCATGTAGTTGTCATTTCCAAACCACGCCACCCCTGTAACGAAGCTATGCCAAAAAAAAGTTCCCCCATGTAGTGAATGGTATCAGAACTTAAGATATTTTTTCTATTCCACATCAGAAGAACAACAAGACCTTTGCCAATTTTAAGCCAGAAATGTCAGAAGCAGTTCTGTAACAAATCTGTATCGTGTATTTGAAAAAGGAACTTTCCCAATAAAACTTTTATATGCTTCCATTACTTCACTTACATAACTTCACTTTCTCTGTCACTTCCTACCCTAAATTCTCCTTCTGAACATCATCATCCAACACGTTCTCAGTCTCCCTCTTCCCTATTCACACAGAACTACAAGAACCCACTCTTTTGTTCGTGAACGTACCTGCCCACGCCAACGGACTCCCAGCTCGGGTCCTGGAATCAGGCCTCTTAACTTAGGCTGAAGAGGACATTTCTCACCTGAAGAGCATGAGCCTTCAAACGTGCCCTGCCACTGGTCAGACCACACAACAAGAGAATTGAATTGAATTGACCAAGGTGGGGAATGTGTGACGATAGGGAATTTAGGGGCGGCGTGAGAAAAACCCACAGTGCCAGAAGCCAGGAGATGGATTAAAAGGGGACACAGCTTTGATCAAAAGTTCTAATTCTATTATAATTTAGGAGCACAGAAGAGTTGTTCAGACAAATAACATCTGAGCAAGTTTCTTTCTGTTGATGTCATGTGACCTTAAAAGGATCCAATAGCTATGTACGGGCTTTCTAATTTCTAAAATAATAATAATTTAAGACTATGGAATAACGAACAATACATGAAAAACTACAAAGGCAATTCACTCCTGATATGAATTTCTAATAAAATATTAAAATCGTGTAAAGTTAATTAAAATTTCAGAACCTGCTATCAATTTTATCTATATTCAATTTGTAATTATCTCATTAGTTATGCACGATTAAATCATCCTGTAACCAGGGAGCAGCAGCTTTTCCTCAAATCACAGCTGAACCTGGGTTATTATTTTGCTATTTTGTTTAAAAGAGATGAAATAACTTCAGTCCTGCTGGCACACCAACTAGAAGCGAGCTGAAGAATTGACTAGCTCAGCTCCACAACATGAACTCAAATTTGTACTGCTCTCTTTATCCATTTTTTCATTTTTTTTTTGGTCTCAGTTTAGAATGAATGAGAATGACCTTTCGATAGCCGAGATTTGCATTATCATGCAATCTTTATTTACATAGTCGTACAATATCCCTAGAATAATATCACGTCAGGCAGCTGCTATTGTAATTTTATATGTGTCAATGTAGAGACTTGGAATATGCAGAATCTTTCTGAAGAAATGGCCCAAGAAAACAGTATAATAAGGGCAGTTCATGTAGCAATCTGCAGAGGAACCACAAGATCCCTTCTGTTTCCTCAGGCACTTAGGAAAGCTAGCTGTGTAGTGTGTAAGAGTTGGAATAGGATTTGACATTTGACATAGCTATGGATTTTTTTCAGAGTGAGGACATTTGTATAATTTTATACGTAATTGTTACTCTAAACCACTTAAGTTGTCCTGTAAACATGCACTGTGTTAAACAGATGTCTGGACTGCGGTGGGCTTTACAAGCTAAATAAGCAGTGGAAAAGGGATTGGTTTTTTGCATCTAAGATTCCATGCAGATAAGGATTTTATTACTTTATTAATAACAAATAAAGATAGCGGAAAGCAATTAATCTAGGCATCTATTACGACCCATAGCTTAAACATTTGACTGAGAAAGGCCTCTGTGCTGCAACAAACAATTACACATGAGTAAATGTTGCTGTACAAGTCATGCCCAGATTCTCCAAGCTGTTCTTGGCATGAGACCAGAGAAGGTGAACCAAAAATAGCTTTATGCCCTCTCTGCAGTTGTCCAAATCCAGTAACAAAGAGGGAGGCCAGCCTCCAGAAACATGTCAATTTAAAACCTGTATTCCATGAACTTTTTGGGTTAAACAGTGCCACAAAATGAACACAAGAGCACCTACATTTAAACCGGCCAAAGTACAGATCACAGAGGTCACTACGTTCACCTTCCATTTCTATCAGTCCACAGTATCGAAAGGAAAAGATTAGAGCCATGAGTTATCTAAAGCCCACTGCCAGCTGTATCAGTGAAACTGTGTTCCCTTAATTAAGAGGCATAGATCTCATAATCTCTTTCCCCAACAGGATGTGAACTCTTGCTCACCTAAAATACTTCGTTTAGGAGGAAATGTGCTTTGTTTAGGTACACACCAGCACTGCTGCATTATGCACTTAACTAAGAATTATGACTTCTTTTTTCTTCCTTGTTCTTGTTCCTGTAGTGTTCCTTAAATAATTTTGATAGCTGTTTTGCTTCTGAAGAAGGTGGCATAATACTAGTGCAAACATCGTCTAAATACTGGCAGCTACAGGCTGAAGTCAGAGACAGACTATCAAAAGAAAAAAAAAAAAAAAAGACATATAAAAGCATAAATCCCAGTGAAAAACAAAACAATTTAGGCTTTTAAGTGTTTTATATGCTCATCGAAAATTCCCCCTTTTCATCTCTAGGCCTGGAAATCAGATAATTTTCAAACTTGAATGCAAGTTGCCATCTAACCCATACTTCGATCAATAACATGAAGTACAATATGAACGTAGGTCCCCAACAACAGAAATCTGAACCTGAGAATTACAGTTGTGTATTTTTTCTATTTTGATAATCCTTGATACAAAATAGGAACCCATTATGCTGGAATTAGACATTTTTAAAAGCTCTTTTAGATCTTTGGATGACAGAGTACTGGATGCCAAGCTGTTGGCGATTGTTTTTACTGTCTGGAATCGGCTATTCAAATCCTGTGTCGACGAAGCCAACCTCTCTTACTTCTGTGCTCTTATTTACTACAAGCAGAGCTTTCAAACAAGGCAATATAATGTAGGGCTGTTTCCAAAAGTGCCTATAAAAACAAAATCTTAATACTCCATGTGTGTTGCAAGTATGTTCTTTATAATTCACAAGACATTATCGTTTTTAACGGCCGTCCCTCCAAACTTACCTAACAGTTCGCAAATCACCAACAGCAACAGAAAGTCGTCAGGAAAAACCTGCACCCTCAGTGTTACCTACATCCCTCTGTATCCCCCAGCTTGTTGGCACAACTGCCAGCAATCCTCAATCACATGTCCGTAATTCTCCAGGGGACCCACGCGGAGAGGATACAAATTGTGTCAGCTCCGCCAGTTTTGCAATGTTAACAGAAACCACGGTGCCCAAGATTTGTTTTAGTCTTTAGTAACTGCAGCTATCGTCTCGAGAAATGTGGCCATGGACTTAGCGAATAACAAAATGAGACCAGTACAAATCACCTCCCAGAATAAGATTTCGCTCCAAAAACTGAAAACACAAACAATATCATGGCATTGCTTATAGAAAGATATTTTGGTAAAACTATAAAACTCTCAGGAATAAGAAGTCATTTCAGAGTAAGTTGTTCCAATTATTTTGATACAGTGGCATTAAAATAATTGGTTCCTCGGTAATAATCTTTGTTGATAGTCGCTTCTCACAGGATGTCATGGAGCTCTTCAGTGCTGCCTGCCAGGCACTATCACTAACCTAAAGGTTCTTAAAAAATACCATCCAATGCAGCTCTCACCAGCAATAGTCCCCACCTAGAATCACGGAAATTAAGTGCATCTCCTCTGCATCATTAACAGGCAGTAAGTCTATTTCTACAAATAACGTTGAATCACAGAATTGTTGGATGGCAAAGGACCGCTAGGGATCACCTAGCCCAACCCCCCCACCAAAGCAGGTTTGCCTAGAGTACAATACACAAGACTGCATCCAGGAGGGTTTGGAATCTCTCCAGAGGAGACTTCACACCCTCCCTGGGCAGCCTGTTCCAGTGCTCCATCACCCTCACAGGAAAGATTTTCCCTTACGTTTAGATGGAACCTCCTGTGTTCCACCTTGTGCCTGTTGCCCATTGTCTTGTCACTGGTCACTGGAAAGAGTCCATCTCCATCCTCCTTGCACCCACGCTTTAGATATTTATAGACCTTGATAAGGTCTCCTCTCAGTCATCTCTTCTCCAGGCTAAATAGCCACAGCTCTCTCAACCTTTCCTCGTAAGAGAGATGGTCCAGTCCCCCAGTCATCTTCATTGCTCTCTGATGGACTCTTTCCACTATTTCCTGTCTCTCTGGAACTGGGGAGCCCAGAACTGGACACATTATTCCAGATGTGGCCACACCAGGGCAGAATAGAGGGGGAGGATGACCTCCCTTGAACTACTGGCCACACTCTTCTTTACTCATCCCAGGATACTGTTGGCCTTTTTGGCCACAAGGGCACACTGTTGGCTCATGGCTAACTTACTGTCTACCGGGACTCCAAGGTCCTTCTCAAGGCTGCTTTCCAGCAGGTCTACCCCTAACCTATATAGATGCATGGGGTTCTTCCTCCCCAGGTGCAGGACCCTACATTTGCCCTT
Organism: Actenoides lindsayi; assembly: GCA_025331215.1. Classification (NCBI taxonomy): domain Eukaryota; kingdom Metazoa; phylum Chordata; class Aves; order Coraciiformes; family Alcedinidae; genus Actenoides; species Actenoides lindsayi. The sequence goes on along the minus strand of WTSP01010756.1, from coordinate 9,789 downwards.
GTTGACCCTCATTAAATTCCACTCTGCCCAATGCTCCAGCCTGTCCAGGTCACTCTGGATGGCAGCACAGCCCTCTGTTGTGTGAGCCACTTCTCTCCCTTTTGTATCACCAGCAAACTTGCTGAGGGTACACTTTGCTTCCTTGCCTAGGTCATTGATTAATTTGTTACATAAGACTCCGGTCCCAGTACTGACACCTGGGGAACACCACTGGTTACAGATCTCCAGCTCGACCCTGCACCGTTGTTCATGATCCTCTGAGCCCAGTCACTCAACCAGCTCTCAATTCACCTCACTGTCCACTCATCTAACTCACACTTCTTCAGCTTCCAAATGGGGATATTACAGGAGAAAGTGTCAAAAAGTCCCACTGAAGTCAAGGTAGATGACATCAATTGCTCTCCCCTCATCTAGCCAGCCAGTTATGTCATCATAGAAGGCTATCAGATTGGTCAAGCATGATTTCCCTTTGGTGAATCCATGTTGACCTCTCCCAATAACTTTCTTCCATATGTTTTGAGACAACATCCAGAACAATTTGTTCCATCACCTTTCCAGGGCCAGAGGTGAGACTAATAGGTCTGTAGTTTCTTGGGTCATCCTTCTTGCCCTTTTTAAAGACTGGAGTGACACTGGCCTTCCTCCAGTCCTCAGGCACCCATCCTGTTCTCCATGACCTTTCAAAGATGATGTAGAGTGGCATAGCAATAACATCTGCCAGCAATCTCAACACCCATGGGTGCATCCTATCGGGGCCCGTGGATTTATGGATGTTCAGTTTGTCTAAGTGGTCTCTAACCTGGTCTTTCTCTATCAAGGGAAAGTGCTTCTCTCTCCAGACCTCTTCTCTTACCTCCAGGGTCCGGGATTCATGAGAGCTGGTTTTAACAGTGAAGACCAAAGCAAAGAAGACATTCAATAACTCCGCCTTCTCTTCATCTTCTGCCACTGGAGCACCGTTGTCATTCATCAGCAGGCCCACATTTTCCCTGGTATTCCTTTTTCTATGGATATACTGAAAAAAAAACCCTTTCTTGTTGTCTTTGATGCCCCTTACCAGATTCAATTCCAGGTGGGCCTTAGTTTTCCTTGTTGCATCCCTGCATTCTCTGACAACATTCCTATATCCCTCACAAGTGGACAGTCTTGTTTTCCACATTCTGTAAATTTTCTTCTTCCAGTTGAATTTTTACAGAGGACCCTTATTCATCCATGCAGGTCTCCTGCCTCTTCTGCTTGATTTCTTACTCATAGGGATTTTGAGCTTGAAAGAAGTAGTGTTTGAATATTGACCAGCTCTGATGGACACCTCTACCTTATAGAGCCCTGAACCATGGTATTCCACTGAGCAGATATTTGAAGAGGTTAAACACAGCTCTTCTGAAGTCCAGGGCTGTGAACCTAGTTGTTTCTTTACTTCTTCCACACAGGATACTGAACTCCACCATCTCATGGTCACTACAGCCAAGGTTGCCTCCAACTTTCCCATGCCCAACAAGTCTGTCTTTGTTTGTTAATACAGGATTCAGTATGTTCATGTACAAAACAAGGAATTAGGGGTAAAAGGTACCAAGCATTATATAGGAAAGCGTGTCATCCTCATACAAACAATAAGGAGCACTCAGCCTTGTAGTTCCTTGTTTTAGCTCATTGACCCTGTTAACACCCACAGCTAGGCAAGGGACAATGTTCTTCCCACAGTTCACTTAGGCAGGTCTGTAAGAGAGTGGACAGTGTCAGCGTTTTGCCTGCCTCAACTCCCACCCCATCACCGCCTCTTGGCAGATCTCTACATCTGCTCCAGACCCTCTTGTTACTGCTGGTTTCAGTGCTACCATTGCAGGAGCTCTCATGGCATTGTGCTGCCAGCTACCTCATCCGGTGCTCGTGATACAATATCAGACGTGTCCTACTTCAGCTAATGCAATTCCAGTTTGACAAGTACTGAAAAATGGCTAGATCCAGGCTCCTGTCTGAGTATCTTCAGCTCTATCACTGCACATAGGAAGTGCAACAACAAAGAGAACCACTGCACTTCTTTCCATGTTGTTCACCTATGATGCCAGCCAGTACGTATGGATATTTCTGGTTGTAGTGAACTCCTTCCCGTTAAGAGTCCCTCGTGTCCACTTTTTGTCGCTTGTCTTTCAGAAAATCCTTCATTGGCCCAAATGAAAACTGATTTCAGTCAGCAGACTCTGTGAGGGCAATGACAGCAACTACAGCAAAACAACTCCTGAAACCACAATCTGCTTCATTCTGGCTATTTCAAACACATGGTGACAGATTCTGCCCATGTGAGGTTCCAGCCACCACTGATGCATCCATGGTCAGAGCCCGGACTCAGTAAGAGTGTACCTAAGACTTCAGTGATCAGGGACCATGTGGTTTCATTTGTACCTCAATTTGCAATGAAAACTAAACAATTCTAGCTCTCACGGCTGTAAACCAAAAGTTCAATGCTTAAATAGAGTGAAACTAATACAGTAAACACGGCAAACACTCCAGAAGAAGAAGAAGCTGCAGTTATTAATACTGAGGAACTAAAGCTCAGGTCCTTGAAGGTTCCTGAGATATTCATCACCCACTTAAGGCACTGAGATTTTTACACCCTCAAAACTCTCATCCAGCTGCTGCTTAAGCCCGGAGGGTTGAGATCTCATCTCTGCAAGGCCAGCACATTGACACAGTGCCTCCTGCACCACTTCACAGAAAGACTCTGCTCAAAACTCTCAATTGACAGCGCGCAGGTAGCATATTCAACTTGGGGGGTGGGGGGTGTAGGGCTGGGGTAAAGGCTTCTCCTTAAGATTAAACAGAGCTTTCTGGTTGACGGCTGCTTTCAAAAGCTTAAGTATGCAAATGTCTATGAAAACAGAGGTGGCACACCAGAGATCATTAACTGTGCAAACACTGCTTCCTGAGAAATAGAATCAGCTGTAATTGTACCTAGCTAGCTGCTATGGTTACTCAACCAAAGACTGTCTTGGGAAGTAAAAGAAGCATAATCTGCTATCAGTATGTTTATTAAAGACAGAAGTCTAAATCATATTTAGAATTCATGCCTATATATTCATACAGCACATATTAATGTTTGTATCCTCATTACAATGCTTCAGACAAGGGCATCATATGGAGTAATGTATGCAAAGTACGTTGTGGTGCAACAGTTGGAACCTATTTCTGTTGTTTAGAAACCAGACTTTTATACCAGTTTTTTTTTATTCACTATTTGATCACTAAAAATCCATCCCCTTCAATTGCTAGTACGCGAAACAGGAGAATTACAGTTGCCTTCCAAAGGTGAGACAAGGACTGTACGCAGGTTTCCTGAAATAATAAATACAGGCAGCCGAAGATTTAGGTTTATAGCTGGGTTAATAAATCTGTGCAATTCCCACAGACTGAAGGCCACTGAGTGGAGGAAACTCATCAGCAGGGTTTGACATTTTGCAATTTGTGCAGGAATATGACAGTCTGGCAAAATATATGGTTATGTAGAAGTAATAAAATATCCATGGGGCTTAAATTTGGCATAGATTAGTTGTCCTTTGAGCAGACTGTTGTCTCCTATTGTCTCCAAAGTCTCCCGGAAGGAACTACTTCCACAATTCAAAATACTTTCAAAAAAAGTTTGTGTAGAAAGGATGGCATCTGAACAGCTGCGACGCTGCGTGGAGTAGAGTGTACTGCTTGGTGTAGACTGGGTGAAGCTTAGTTAAATTCCTCCTCACAAGGCTAAATGTAAAACATGGTCTAAAACACAAACAAAGCAAGAGATCTGAAAGCTGGGTTGCTGTGGCAGATCTTGGACAGCTGGCTTACTCCAGATTAGCCAGAAGTTCCTAACAAGTACCAATGAGGAAACGTTCAAAATACCTAAAAACACATACAACTAAAGAGGTTACCTTGAAAGCAGCTATCATATAGCAGGCTGAGTGTGGTACATGTGGACCCATTCAGTCACAGCTTCCCACAGCAGGGTTTCAAGTGGTATAAGGAGGTAATCCCTGTCCCAAGCACCAACTATTGAGGCACTACTCCAGAGGTTTAAACCTGCCTACACCACGCTCACTCTCTCTCTATAGTATTAGCAATAACTGCACCAGTCTAGCATATGTGACACGGGACCTGCAAAAGATCCTTGCCCTTCTGGGGTGCAGCAGATGCAGGTTAGGTGGCATTCTGCTGTGCACTTGAAATCCTGCCCACTGAATACTTTGAAGGTACCAGATCATTTCTGGGAAGAAGGATGGGTGCCAGCAAAACTGTCTAGCTCTGCAAGCTCTAGATCAGCTCTGTCTTCTCAAAGAACTTATGCAGCAGATTGTGTGAACAACCCACCTGCTACCTCAATCCCTAACCTGCAGATTCACTGATGAACCCCATCACCACCAGACTTCAGCTTCCCTTTTTGCCTTGCCTCTGTGGAGAGTTCTGTGCAATGGACTGTGTGACCACAAGTGTAAGGGGATGCTCCTGAATAGTTGCCAAGTTTGCTGAACGCTTTGACGCTAACAGGCAGCGTAAGAGACACAGATCTGTTGTACGTTCACTGACACACTCGATCTGCTCCTGCCCCTTCCTGATGCTCCCAGTTGGTACTAGAGGAGCCAGGAGTAACGGGGCTGGAGGAAATCTCCCCATAATATTACCTTCCTTTGACAGTTTGTCTTCAGTGTTGTTCCTTTAGCACAGGCAGCTCTCAAAGAAAGAACCTTCACAAGTAAATGCTTAATTAATGGTGCCAGGCCAGTGGTGAGCCAGAGGGTAGAAAAACAGGAATGGGGAATGAATGTTGCCTTTTCAAGAAGATTGTCACAGGTCGAAAAGAAAACGCAGAGAACAGGAAGTAGAAAATAGGTGTTAGATGGTACTTCTTGGAGAAAAGGACTGTATCAATTAAGCTGTTACTTGCGGAGATGATGACAGGAAATGGGAAGATGAAACGTCTTCATCCTGTTAATCTCATCTGCCTGAGACAACTTCAGCACTCTACGACAGGAACCAGCTCTCTTTTCTGTTTGCAGAGCATACTGTACACCACTGTTACGGTTTATGAGACGTTCTCCTCAGCGGAGACAAGTAATGGCAACAATCAGAGGCCAGCAGCCCTACTGCTTGAAAAACCCAGCAGAATGCTCTGAGCAGCTGGCATGGTGCTGGAAGGAGTTGCTGACCAAAGGCAGAAAGCGGGCAGAGCTTCTTACAGCAGGGGTGATTTATAGTGAAATTCGAATGCTAAACTTTGCTTTGGGTTGCTCCTAAATGTTCTGTTTCTCTCGAGATGTATGTAAAGAAACCCAAAGCCCCTATTTTCCTAGTGTTTTAATTCAAGGTATCAAGTGTCCAAGTACAGCAGTGGCACAACAGGCAAACAGAATCATCAGATATCAAATGCTTTCAAGTTAAAGTGAGCTTTCTGTAGGTGAATAGACCTATATGTTGATCATTCATGATAAACACCTGGAAAAAAAAATAATCTATGAATTCTTATGTATTTGATTTGCTCAGAAAGTTTGGTGCATCTGTTATCTATCTTTTACAGCTCACATATGGCTATTTTTAAGTAGCAAAGCAAAATTTACTATACTGATCTTGTAATTTAAGGAAGTCTTGCAGAGAATTTACTGTTACTCGTTAGAGGTCATGTAATGTTTTCCTAACTTATAAAGCTGAAATAACTGTTTCTAGATGTTGAATACTGGTAAATGTCTCAAAAATATTGGATTTGTGTAAACTATTACACAAATAAGTGTATTTAGGAATTCCAGTAGACAGTGGCATGGACATCAAGTTACTCTTTTTTAAATAGATGCCAGCAGTTTAGCTGCAATGAATGAAGCTTTCAGCTAACTTACCTTCTGTTTCACTTATGAGATGTCTGTGATCAGACTGATTTTGATAATTCATTTCAGGACCACGGGTGTACCTTTCTGGTGGACTCACGACTATGTATTCATTTTTTGAGAGTACTGAATTCTATTTCATGACTAGCCACAGGCTGCATCATAAATTCAAGCTTACACACTCCTCTCTCTCCACTGATCTCCCACAGATGCCAAAAGGAAGCTTGTACAGAGATCAAAGGAGGAATTTGGGCTCTGTGTAGTAAAATAATACTTTCAGTTGTTATTTTTTACATCACATTCAGAACTGCTTACTGGAAAATGTTGCCTTTGCTAGTATTATTGCCACCCTCGCTCCTGTCTCTTTTTCCTTCCCCATCCTTCTTTCTTTTCTCTGTCTTCTTTTTATTCTCTTTGCTTCTGTCATCACAAATTCCCATTCCCCGTGCAAAGCGTTGGTATGGTTAGTGTGTAGTCGCCGAGAGCAATGGTTCAAATCTACCTCCAGACTTAGGACACAGCAAAACGGCACTCACTTTCTGCACAAGTGAATACTGCATATCTCCCAGATGTATTTAACACACACATACACAGAGCTTTCAAGATAGAAAAGTCAGAACCCAGACGCTTACTAACTGCCATACCCGTATCGGACACTCATTCAGCCCAACAAATTATTCAGCACCAAGTAGTTTCTGTCCCAGCGCGAGGCACTGTAGGAAGAGACAAGGTAATATGCCAGCCCCAAGTACCCTAAACTAAGTATTAATGAATCAAAATTATCAAGTTTGGTACGATGAAGTTTTGCCTCCTACTCCAAAGTGGATTTAGATCAGTGAAGCTATTCTCAGTTACAGAGGATCTAATTAAAAGGTCCACCTGAAGACTGCAGAACAAAGAAGTGGTGACTTAGAATCATAGAATGGTAGGGGTTGGAAGGGACCTCTGGAGATCATCGAGTCCAACCCCCCCGCCAGCGCAGGAACACCCAGGGCAGGCCACACAGGAGGTTTTTTTCTTTACAGCTGGTGAGGGACTTGACCTTATGCACCACAACAGTCAGCTGAACCCTCCTGAAAATGGTGGGGAAAAAGGATCAGAAACATCCAAACCCCTCTGTTCCCATATGGTAACCATACTTCACAACAATACAGAGCTTTTTGCATGAAAATTCCAACGTGCTTTAGAAACTCCCTTTTCTAAACAAGACATTTCTAACAAGAACATGAGGCATGGTTCTTATCCTCACTTTTGAAAATGGGAAACTGAAAGGAAATGGTTAGCCTGCAGTTAAGTGTCTAAGCCCAGAACAGGTTCTGGAATTGTCCTTACAATTAAGTTACTAGATTGTGTTGCCTTCACTTAGCATTTCATATATAGCATGAGCTGATCAGTTTATCTATGCTAACTTTCTCAGCTGAACAAAAACTGTGCTTATACAGGATTAGCCTTGATACACCAGCAGAGATTTTCATCCTAAAGCTACCACCACTCTGTCGATGTCCTCCTCATTCTACTTGAGTGTCAATAATGTTCTTAAAATTGTTGGCACAAATTAGTGTAGGTAAAGCATTCCACACTCCTGCAGTTAATAAGTGACTGAGAAAGCCTATCAACTTATGCAGAAGAGGTTGTTTGCAACCAACAGTATATGCAACAGTGTGCAACCAACAAGCAGATAGAATGGGAGAGGACTGAAAAGCTCCCGCTGTCTTACTTGACATTTTTGGTTGCATTTCAGAAGGTAATTCTGACAAGCTTAACAAATACCAAGAAAGTATTGAGGTTTAAGAACGGCGCAAAGGGTGGCAGACTGACAGACCTGGGATCTGAATTCTGGCATTGAGCCACAACGTTCAGCACAGGTGGTAGCTGTACAACCTCCTCTGTTAATATTGCTCGATTGCTACTTTGAGAACGACGTCAAAATTTTGCCTGCATGCCACCCACTCTATCACTAGCCTACTACGTTACGGGTAGGACAGGCAAATACTGCGGTGAGATTGGACACACACTTGAGCGCAGAGGTGGGATCACCCTCATAATCTTATAGCCGACCCTAAACATCAGCCATGTCATGTCCTGGAATAAAAGCAATTACTTTGGGACGCTCTGCACGCCTTCTCATCACCAACCTGACATAATCTGCTTTAAAACGGTCTACTTTTCAACAACTTCAATTACATTAATTAAATGGAAGCTAGTTATTGACACAGATCCCCTCACCACCTCTCGGTAAGCCTAAGCAAAAACATTCCTAATAATCATCCTACTAATTTTTTTTCCACTCTGAAAACCAGAAGAGATGTATGGATCCAGACTTCACCAGACTAGGACCTATGACCAGACCCCAGTGAACGCACAGGGAACAGCATGGGATCCAGCCCCCGGGGCTAGAACTTTCCTTTGTCATTGAAAGGAGACCTTAGTCCTGCAGCATGGTGAGGCGAGAAGGGTAAGACAGTAAGTGAAAAGAGCCAAAGGTGCCCAGGCCCAGCCTAAATCAAGAACAAGAGTTAAGGACTCTTTTCCACGATTAGCATAAGCACTTTCAGGGACTCTGCCCTGCCTGGGAAATAGCCTTAGCAACGCCTCACTAAAACTCCCCTGACCTTGCCCCTCCCAGCACATCCTCTTTGCATTTACACCGAGTGGTGAAACTCGAGTAGGAGGCAAAAAAAGTCCCGACCATCGTGATGGACGATGCTGGGAAAAGGGGAAATGGGGAAAAGGCTGCAAAGCTACTCTCTCCCATACATACGACCAAGCAGGAGCAATGAACCGGGCACGGTGGGGAGATGTGTGGCCTACTGGCCCATTAATTTTCCCTGCTCCTCTGAGTCCATCCCGGGGTCTCCATCGGGTGCACCGGGGTTTGCAGCAGAGCTGCGCAAAAAAGGCACGCGGAGAGAGTCCGGGGGGGGCAGAGCCTGACAGGAGCAGGAGGGCTCTGGGTAATGGTCGACCAGTTTCAAGCAGGGAAAGCATCAGCCCGGAGGGAAACACTTCAAGCAATGAAACATACGAAAATAACACTACGGATCATGTATTGTATGCACAGAAGTCAAACTGAAGATTTTTTTTCAGGACAGATTCATTCGTTTTTAGCTCTCTCTTTAGACGTAACGGGAAATTTGTTTTCAGCAGTGTTAGGAGATCCCAAACGTCCTAGTTCTGTTAGAACCCAGTTTGTCCAATACTGCTGTTAGCCGTTTTCTACCAGCAACACTTCAGGTGAATTTCCTCCCCCCCCCCCCAGCGCCTGTGATTTCAGTAAAACAACCTGTTGCTCTTTGGATTTTTGTTACGGATTGCTGTTCTGCCCCTCAATATTTTTTTCTAGATAACTTCAGCCAGAGAAAACACCTCCGAGCTCTACGGCAATGTCTTCTTTTGCCTGATCCTACACGGATCAGTGGCCACCCTGCCCAAGATTTGGGGAGGGGTGGCGGAGGGGGTCCCTCCGTGGAATTACGTCTGCCTCTGGCACGGCCGGCCGGGCTCAGCCTGAAATGCCCCTGGCTTCCCGTCGCCCTCGGCTCGCTCGCCGGGAGCTCTGCCCCTCCGCGTTTCTGCACCCCCAAAGCCGGACCCCGGCGCCGCACCGCGGGTTCTCCCCTCCGCACAAACCCCGCGGGCTGCGCTCCGTCCTTACCCAGCGCAACCCCAGCTCCCAGCGCCGGCGGGATGGCCCCGGAGGGAGCACTGCCCGCTCCGGGCCCCGGCCCCGCTCCCGGGCGCGCACCCCACCTGGCCCGCGGGCCCGTGCCCCGCTCACCTCGTCCGGCCGCCGGGGCTGCTCCTGCTGCCACCAGCTCCTGCCCTTACTCCGGCACTGGGCAGGGCGGCGGCAGCATCCCCCCTAAGCAGGTTAATTTTTATCTTGTCCCCACAGCTAATACTGAAAACTTTACCTCAGAACAACTCTGGATTTGACTCT
>WTSP01010755.1:57514-72457 GCA_025331215.1 Actenoides lindsayi | reverse complement strand
ATCCGTCCCGCGCGTAGCAGATTCTGCCCTGCCTCCCGCGGCCGCGGCGCGCGTCGCGGCGCAGAGACTCAAGAATACCAAGGACGCGTCGGCGGGGGGCGGGGGGGTGGGGGTGGGGGGGGGCAGAAACTATTGATGGACCCCAAGATGGGAAATTTTGACATTTGCATAAGTGTACCCTAATGAGAAGAAGTATCTTTTGGTAAAAAACAAAGGTCGTGGCTCTACAGAAAAGGGCATAGATAGGAATTTAATCTTCAAGTTTTTCATTATATGCTTTAAAATGACTTGTGCTTTTCAGAAAATTGTGTGTAAATATCTGTGTAGGTGTGCAAGCACATATGGAGGAATTACTGCATATTGTTGAAGGTCTTACTATGTTCTGTCTAGGTGTCAAAAATCAAAATTTTACCAAAAAAAGCATATAAAAATGGTCTTTTCCAGGACTTTAAAAAAAAAAACTAATAAATTCCAACCTCTCTATTACTTTCATTCAATTTTTTTTTTCATGTTGAATTATTAATTCCATGAACTGTGTAGATTTGCTTAAAAAAGTAGACTGACTTTGAAAGGAGCTGTTTTGATACTTACAGGTGACACCCTCAAAGTCATTCAGAGCACTTAGTTTTTCTATTCAAAGGACACACACTGCATTTCCCACTTCCAGAGTCCACATGGATATTCACACTTCATCTCTGGATTGTTGCCAGTGTTGTAAGTGTGGTGGGCTGAGCTTGGTTGACTGCCAGATGCCCACTCAAGCACTCACTCCTCCTCAACAAGACACGGGGAGAAAATAAGATGAGACAGATCACAGGTAGAGATGAAGACGTGGAGATCACGTACCAAATGAATTGTCCTTTTGCTATATGGGAGTAACAGCAGTAGGATCTATTCTTAACTCCTGGACAGACAGAGGAGACATATGAACCATCCTCTTGAGTGGTATCGTAGCATTACTTCATGATAATGAAGTAATACAGTTTCCTCAAAAATTACTAAAATTGCTGATACCTCTATAAAGGAAGATAGATAAAGAAAAAAAATTAGAAGTTCTCCATGGTCTGGAAAGTATTTAATGCATTTAAAGGCTGTAATACAAACTGACTGTAAGCTTAGACAGACTCTGCTATTTTTCCTTTACAGATTTGGGGTTTTTTTTCTTAAGAAGTGAAGAAAGAAATCCCATTGTTTGCCGTCTTACTTATCACGGGTATCCAGGACCTGGGTATTTGAGGATCCCATTCTCCCACATCTTAAATGTTGGCAATACCACCTTTTGGAAGCTCTGCTCTTTGGCATCAGCCCTTTTTTGAATGGGAACTGCAACTAATTAATCTACCAGGGCTTATCCACCCATGCATTTCACCAGAAAACCAGATTGCTGCTGGAAGGAAGGGAATGATATAGCTGTCAGAGAAACAAAGAAGAGCTCTCATATCAGGGACAGTTTATTTTTAAGTGCTTATTTCTGTTATCTTAAAAGGCTGATAATTAATTTAGTCGCTTGTCAGCGCACATTTTTGATAAGGAGGTAGTTACTGTAGAAACAAACATCCGTTCATTATTTCAGATGTTGGGATTTAATACATGCTCGCAGTTACCTTCTGCACATATGTAATACATTCTAGCTTTTTATAAGGCTGTTGGTTACAAATAGCTTTGAAATAACTACCATGCCTTCCAGCTATAAAATTCCATAATAATTATTCATTATATCACCATCATTTTTATTATGCTAAAAGGGATTCCTCCACACCCCCTCCCACAGCAGAATAAAATTGTAGGAGGGATTTCATTTGCCCACATTAATTCAGGATCGTTCAACACCACAATACAGCTACATCATCTTTGTTTTAGGGGAAACTGGAGTGAGACAGCCGCTCCATGAAACTGCAGTAATTGGATTCATGTTTAAGTAATGTGTGGGCAAAAAAGCCCTTCAGCTTCCTAGCTTAATTCTTTTTATTATCTGTGTGTAATCTGAGTAGGTTCTAACTAGAAGTTCTCTAAGAATTAGGCTAGCTGGCTTTATAGCTATAATTTAGGGATAGTTATACATACTTCTGACAATTCCCACTTCCTTTTACATATTCAGAACATAAAAGATGAGGATGTTGAGATGGTAATTTGTTTCTGAAAAGTATTTCTGATTCTTTTAACCCCTCTTCCCCCAAATTTAAAAGTATTGCAGGAGGTTAGGGCCATTTATTTGTGTGTTATGTTGGTTTGGTTTTTCCTCTCTTACAATTAAGATTACCAGAAAGTCTGATTTTTAACTCAATTTTAATGTGGTATATGTTGTTACCCAACTGCTTAAACATATCTTAGGCTTTAAAATACACTCATTTGAACTCTTTTGGTTACAGAGCATCTGATTTAGATACTTGTGCATTCATTTCATAAACAAAGTGAAAGCATATTGTGTCATACAAGATATTATTTTTTTTCTTCATTATCTGATCCTTATGCATTTGAACTTGGGCTTCTGTGACAAAGACACAGTTGTTTGTCTGCTGATTGAATTTAACAAGAAGCTGGTGTTCTCTAAGTACAAGTGCCTCATTTCCTATACCATAACAGTACAGTAATGCTAAATGCACATATGCACAAAAAAGCATTAAGCCTCAGAAAATCCCCTTAAATCCCAAAGCTGGAAATTCAAGCACTGAAAGGTAATTGTACTGAAATTTAAGCCAAAAGTAATTTTCATACGGGGCTGAGGAATTTTAAATGTAATAAATAAACTGCGATAAAAGGGGTCTTTAGAGGCAACTTGAAGGAGATGGTATGAATTCATGTGCATTGAGTCAGCATAGTTCCCAGCCAAATGTACAGCAGAAAGATATTTTTTAAACCTCTTGTGAAATAATAAGCAACATAACCCTCATTTTGCTGCAGCTTCTCAAATCTTTCTGTCAGATATTTATGTAAATGATGTATTTTTGGAACTGCTGCCTAGTAAACAGATACTACTGGTAAACATCTGTCTGCCTGCTCCAGAAGTGTAATGCCCTTGAATCACACAGGTTGTTACAGCAAACTGAGTGCAAGAATGTCACAGCTTAGAGAGGGACCCGTTTCACTTTGTTTAGCCATCTGAAAGTTATATGCAGTCTGACCTAGTGAAACAAAATGCGCATGCCTGTGGTGGAAATGAAATCGTGTTTGTTACAAATCCTAAGTTTTAATGTAGTTGAATAAAACATCATTTTGAATTGTGAATTTGTGAAAAGAAATAACTGTCGAATCTCAGAATCCCTGCAGGTGGGCTCCCATCTAGAAAGTTCTGGAAGAGTCTGAAGACTGAACTTGCAGTGAATTTTTTTGAAACATCATTCCATTATGGAATGATAGTAGAAGGGATTATGGTAGAAAACACTTTGAAGATGAAACTTAAAAGGCTCATAACAAGTATTTTACATCGTACAACCTGCATGGGTCCTTTCCTGTTCTCCATTCCTGTATTTTAAAAATTTATACTACACAAAAGTAGACTGGAGTCAATGCATCCTGGAGACCTTTGTGTGCACAAAGCTAACACAGTTCTTATGGGCGACATCCCTATTCTGACAGATGTCAATGAGTTGACTGAAATACCAAATAAAGAAATCTGCTTGTCTCCCATTCTGTTAAAGCAGCTGAAAACTTGAAATTTTTTCAGCAGTAGTGTTCGTGGAGAATCTTGCCATGGTACGTTGAGTTTCAGGATTGCCTAAAAAGCATGTTAGGGTGTTCTGCCAAGCTGCTAATCTTGATATGTTCACATGCACAGCAGTATTAACCTCTCGATGGCATTCTGTATGTGCAGATAAGTTATTGTTTTCCTCTGTTTCCTGGCTGGCTCTGCACAGTTACCATCCTGGGCTTTCTTTTGGTGGGGGGTGTGAAGTGGTGGTTTGGCTCTTACATTGTTTTGCCTTTTGGCACCAGTGTTTGACTGGACTCTGCCTTCTGTTTAATTCTTAAGTATTTTTTTCTTTGCATTGTAGTTACCGATCTTTATCTCTAACACTTATATTTGTGGTGATGTGTTTGTTTTAGAGTTTCCACAGCATGTTACAGTTTGTTCTTTGTATCATCTCATATGTTCACTTACTGACTTGGAGAGCAAAGAAGAAAAAAAGAAAAATAAACTAAAGAGGAAAAAATACATGTTGTTAGGGCTGTTTTTTTTTCCCACCATTTGTAGTCAACACAAAATACACTGTGGAAAACACAGTTGTTTTAACAGACTCTCAAAACTGAGACCTGGGTAAAGTTTATAGTTTCAGTGGGACTCAAGGGAACGTGCATTTTCTGCCAATTCTAAAAAAGACTTGAAAATGTGTTGAAATCTTATATGTATTGTATTTGTTTTGTCTGTGTAGGCAAGTGCTTCTGTGTGGCCCTTGCTTTTCTTGATATTCTCTACAGCTGACCTTGTAGGTGGGTTTTATGTCTCCAGTATCGATCAAAGGGAGTTTGTAAAGTGCTTTTTAAAAGTGCTTTAAGAGAAGGTCTGACTCATGTTTCATGGGTTTGAAGGATTTATTGAAAATATGTTCAGCAAATTAATTTTTATCTCTATAGGGAATCAGGTTCTTGAGTGTTAGGTTTTTGGGTTTTTTTCCCCTCCTCTCTATTATAAAAATTAGGGTTTTCCTATGATATTTTTGGCTTAAGTAGAAAACCAAGATTTCCTGTTTTATGCTCTGATTCCTTATAACTAAGCATGTAATTTTTCTCATGGTAAAGTTACTGGCCATGTGCAGGTGAAAATTCTTGACTTGTATGCTCATGTATAGTAAGGTAGGATTTTTAGAGTGGTGTGCATGCTCTTGCAACTTTTAACACATTAGTTTCATTAATTCATTTGTTGTCTTTTCATTCCAGTTTGACAAACACCTGTTATTACTATTAGACTAGACTCAGTGCAGCTACTGTAGGGTGAGGATATTCTGCTGTGCTGCTTCAGCTGACAAGAAGACATCAAGTACTTGCTATTCAGTGTGAAAGGACATGGCTTGATTGAATGATTTATTGTCCCAAGTGTGCTTGTTTGGTACCATATATTGTCTAGACTCCCCTAACATTTCACTTGGAAAGTTACTTTCCATACTCACGTTTCCAAACAAATTCAAATTTCTACAGATGTAACTGATTTTAAAAATCTAGTCAAATGAGGCTGTTTTCAAGACTGTTAGAAGTAAGGAGTGTCAATACACTTACCACTTTGACTAAGGTGCAACTGTTTTTGTACAGTTGCTTAGCAGGGTGCATTAAGCTGGTAATGGATTCCTATCACTACAAGTGGAGCTGAGCAAAATCCATCCATGATGGTATCTTCTTCAGAAAGGTTCTGTTCTTAGTCTTTGAAAAAGCTCTGCACGAGCTTGTAAAGATGGGAGTTCTCACAAGAACGTACTTGAAACTGCACCACATTTGTAAGCAGATGTTATTTTGTGGTTTATAAAGATTAACTTTTTTCTTTTTCTCCAGCTGTATGCCAGAATCTTATATTTGCACACTCTGTGGATACAGTCAGATGCTGATGTAACATTTTAGCAAAAAACGGTCTGTTCTCTCGTGTATTTGTGCCTCGTGTTGCCAAAGACACTTAGATATGTTTGGATGATCTTTTTTCACTTCTGGATGCTTTTTTATTTGTTTGTTTTGACTTTTTCTTTTTTTTTATTTTTTATGATCCCATGTGTTTGCAAGAGCAGCAGCCAGGAGGAGATGAGATTAATCCATAGTTTAAATACTTCAAAGACTAAACTCATATAGTGATTACTTTTAGAATCTCCAAACTGCTTTGTTACTAAAATAATATGTTTAACTCTCTCCCTATGTTAATAAATACACTTTTATTTAATCATCATCTCTAACTGAGAGAGGGGAAATAATTGGAGAAAGAAGTGATTTGGGGATTGCAGCAGGAGTAGATGTGAGTCTGGGCTTATGTCTGCTTTTTAAAATTTAATTTTTTTTTTTTCTTTGTCTTTAGTTATACTGAGTCATGGTCACTTTTCCTGGAAGAGCAAGAGATTACAGGGATTGAGAGTGTATGTGTGTGTGTATAGCTTTCCTTTCGGGGCATTTTTTCTGAAATTTATATTCATTCCTATTTCTAAGGGCAGATCCTTTTCCTCACACTCTCTTGTACTGCTGTGTCGAAATGTTCCCACCAGCAGGTGGAGAACGATGAAGAAAGACAAATAGACTGGTGATCGCTTCTGTTTATGAAATAGGACCTTTTCAGCAGTTTTCAGAATATCAAACTTAATTTTTTCTCTTCTAAATCCCATTTCAGCATATCCTGTTAATTTCTGTTGGCTGGACAGTGTATGCAGAAAAGGGCATTTGCAGGGGGATTTCCTGAGCTGCAGAAACCTTTGAGGAAAAGCAGATGAATGGGCAGAGATGTTACAGCTGCCTGGCAGAACTCTGGTAACACTTTCTGGAGCCTGGCAACTCCCTGCCTTTCCAGCTGAGTGCCACTGTGGGAATCTTTTCCACAGGGATGAAAAACCTCCGAGATTTCTCCAGGCTCTCCTAAGTGTCATCTCTTCCTTTATCTACATCAAACTGACAGTTCCTACTGCTAAGCAGGAGGAAAGGTTTGGGCTTAGCACATTCGCTGTTAAGAGTTTCAGCCTCAAATCTCATTCTAAAAACCTATTTTTGGTCTTCTACTTTGAGGACTTTACAGGTAACATACCACAGGAGAGCTGGTGGATAGGTTTTTATTTAGCCTAAGGTAGTCTGGTCTTAACCACTGACCATGTGAACTAGATGTCAGTTTTCAGTTTATTCTTGGGAGACAGCAGCAGCAGCAGAAGCTCAGGGCAATTTTGAGCTATATTGGAGGCTAACCTCTTCCTCTCCTGTCTCCTTTCCCCTGCTGATAAACAGCAGCTTGCAGTTCTGCTGACTCTTCTTTCTTCCACACTTCAAGAAAACTGTAGCGCTCAGGTTTCTTCAAGGCCATGATATTGCAGGGTGGCAGATGCTCCCAACCCAGCTGTACACAAGGCAGCTGGCTGAGCTATGCTGGCTGGTTTGTCTCCTCCAGGGGAAAGCGCTGGACTAGATTCAACTTCCGAACTTTCAGCTGGATCTTACTAGCTAGCTCGTGTGTCCCAGCAGCGTGCAGAACTGTCAGCTGACATCAAGGAGGTAAGTGTGGAACTGCTAACTGTTTGAGAACAGAAGAAATTTAAAGCATTGACTGGACTTTCATAATATTCAGAATTCATCCAATATTTAGTTTTCAGTTCTGCATCTGCAACTGGGATAGGTAGGACTTGAAATCATCCAACACTGTGAAACAGAGTATTAACAAACTCCTTTGCTGGCTTTACCTTGGTATTTATTTTCTCTTCTCTTTCCCACAAGAGCTTTGTTCTGCATCCACTCCTCTGCACACCACCTTCTCCAAGAACCTTTCCTTGAAGCCTGAGGAAGTGGTTTAACATTGGATACAGACGCACGCACAGATATACACACACAAGCATTAACATCCCATCGTTAGAAAAGGAGTGTGACTTCCTGTACACAGTGGGGTTGATGGGGGTGGGAATGGCACAGTTGCTAAAACATATACAGCAGAAAAAGAATCTCCAAAGCACATAAAATTCCTGTAATTTAAATAACTAAATCCGTTAAATGTTCCACTGGTTCAGTACAGAGTCTAAATGCATAATCTACAGCCTTTCTGACAACCAAACTTGGACTGTAGAGGCAAGCAAAAAGAATGGGGGGACAAGTAGTGAAAGAAGATAGTAGGAATGGTTTTAAGCATCTTACTACTCAACACTAATTGCCATTTTACTGTCAACCAGAAATAAAGATGGGGAATGGAGCTGCAACATACAGAATGTCTTTGTTGAAATGTAACTTGGGCTTCTTTGTTACTACATCTCTGCTTTTCATTGTTATTATGCATCTCATACAGTAAAGAACTGAAGTAAGGAGCTCAAGTCAAATGCATCCTAGCCTGGAGTAAGGTTGCTTGTGGTATTTCTTCCTTGGATAAAAGAAATGGAATAGCATGGAAATGGTGTGAATGTGACAGACTAATTTTCCTTTTTGAAGCTTTTGTCTGTACCTCCCCCATATGTGTTCTCCCTCTGTAAAACTGTGTGCGTGCTAATTTCCTTACAAGCTTGTTGAAATTCCTTCTGTATGCCCTTAATATTCCTATGTGCCCTCAGACTAGCCTAGTATGTGGCTTTCTGGGGTGAAATGTTGATGTGACCTGCTTCTCTGCTACAGAATGTGTTTATTAGCTACTTGGGCATGTAAATACTTGAGCATCTCATTTCCTAACTAAGGTGTTCCTAATTCTCTCTGCACCCAATTAGAGAATGGAGGTCTTTTCATGGGGGTCCTTGCCATGCTATGTGGTTGTACAGGAACTGCACGAGGACTTGATAAGACAGCATTTGGTTGGAACTTTCTTTTATGAGGAAAGTGTAAGTTGATGGTAGTACAACAAAGAGTTTTCCGATGGACCAGTTGAAGGACTTAGAGGTCTTTGTCTCTGCAGCAAATTCTAGTGGTACCTGTGCCATCCGTAGGAGCACAACTATGAGAAAGACCACATTGATGTTTAAATAGAAAGAAAAAGGGAGCTATCAGCTTGATCACAATCAGCTGGATGAACCCAGAAAAAACACTTCAGCCTACCCATTACCAGCCAAGGCACTTCTTGCTTCTTTGCCAGTTAATATGGGGAAGAAATCCATTCTTGAACAGAAGTGGTGTTGAAATTACTATCTCTTTATCTGTAACCCCTTCTGAGTGTCGTGGTGGTTCAGATTTCTATGATCACAACTTGGACTGAAAGAGTTATGACAAGCCTTGCATTCTCTCCTAATCACCACATTCTCTGAAAAGACTGCCCCAGTAAACATGTGTTGTTCTATCTTCCTTTTTTTTTTTGTGCTTAAAACTAAGTTTTAACCTTAGATAACCTTGTGTGCCTACAAAATTTTATTTAGATGTCCACATTCCTAAAAATCATATATGAGTGAGGCATTCCGAGGAGCAACCTGCAGCTTCCTGAGGTAGCAGTGCCTGTAGTGCAGTTTCTAGTTCAAAGATTTTGTTTTACAAACATTGCAGAGTCTACATCCAGTTTTACAGCATTGCTTTGCTGTGTGCTGTTCGAGTTCCTTTAATGATATTTGGATGCAAAGCATGTGTTGTTAGTTGGCTGATGTAACAGAAGATCACTACGGCCCATGTTTTGTGGTACGTCTGCTCGCTCCACTACTTAACAAGGTTGATCAACCTATGTGTTATTTCTAGCCTGCAATGAGCAAATACTGCCTGCACATTTTAGTCACATATTTTATCGCTTACATACCAAAAGTAAGCTATATAATACTAACTTTTGCAGAATATATTTAAGACTGAAAGTTTGGGTTTAGTACTCTGACTCTTGGTTCAAATTGTTTCCCTGGTGTCTAAAACCCTGCTTGCCCAAACATAGTCTTTCGTAAAAAGGGATCTGACTGGGATTCAGTGTGTTTAGAAAAGGCATCATAAATGATCAATAATGATTTCAAGTTAATTCGTCTGTGACAAATCCAAGCATGGTGTGTGTTATGTTCTAAAATTAATTAATCAAAAGAAGGTGGAAGTAGAGAAGGCAGAGTGAAATGGTCATTTGGCAATACCGAAGTACTTAATTTTCTTGACAAAGTTCTTAATATTTTAAAACATTTCCTTCTTTTGGACAGAACCCATACACTCTCTAATTACTGGCAATAAGGATTTAGGAGCTATGAATGTTACGGTTGAAGGAAATTATAATTAAGGCTGGCAAGACCATTTCCTTAATGGACCAGAGAATTCAGACAGCTTTTTAAAAGGAAATGGTAATTATTTTTCTCATTGAACTTCTATGTATTGATAAATGCATGTTCCCTGGTCTTCAACCACTAAGTTATGAAGTAAAGGTACTTCCTAAGTAGCTTCTTAATTTGTGTTTCCCAATGTGCTGTTTTATCTCTTAGACAATTTATCTAGTGCTAGTTATTGTTTCTCCTTCCCTTCAGACCACTAAATACTATGAAAGGGCACCAGTACCTCTGAAGCCCTGGGTTTCCAAGTGCCTGTGTTCCTGCTCATGGCACAATGAAATATTCTTGTTAGGTGGGCAGCTTGCCTTTGAGATATATATTCCTACTTTATTCTGCACTGGAATGAAGACTGATTTTGAAACAGGAAGATCTTCTGTGAAGTGGGATTATGTTTTCTGTACATCCCTGAACTTTTTTTGTACCACGACTGTTTTTGTACCACAGGTTTGAATTATTACATAGATTCAGAGGAAGAATTACAAAGTTAGGGAACATAATGCTTTAGAAACCTGTATTTAGAAAGTCATCACACAACTAGTGGCGTGGAAGTATAGTATGACACATAAAATTCCTCTTCTACTTTGTATCATTTTTCTGATCAACTCCTTTTTTCACATATGTTATTGAATTGGCAGGTTAGTTGTTTGAAGAGTCAAGCATTGTGGTGATTTTCTTTGACTTTTGATGATGCAAAGGTCATGGCTCTAGCATATAACCCATTCATTTTGTGAATGAGTGAGTTGTTGTTACCAGATCATTTTGCGTGTGAGTGAGTTTGTCTTTGAGTCAACTTCATCAGAAACTGGTTGTCCCCTGTTAGAACTGTCTGCACATAAACTGGTTGCTGCAGTGCAGTGAAGATGATGTGTGGTCAATGGCTCAAGGTCCAGATGGAGGTTGGTGACAAGTGTTGTCCCTCAGGGGTCCATACTGGGACCAGTACTGTTTAATATCTTCACTGATGGCATAGACAGTGGGATCGAGTGGACCCTTAGCAAGTTTGCAGATTGCATCAAGCTGAATGGTGTGATTGACATACCTGAAGGATGGGATGTCATCAGAGAGACTTGGACAAGCTTGAGAAGTGGGCTCATGTGAACCTCATGAGATTCAACAAGGTCAAGTGCAAGGTTATGCACGTGGGTTGGTGCAACTCCTGGTAGTAATACAGGCTGGGGAATGAAGGGATTGAGAGGTCCTGGGCTGTATAAAAAGAAGTGTGATTATCAGGTTAGGGAAGGGATTCTCCCCTACTACTCTGCTTTGGTGAGACCCCACCTGGAGAACTGCATCCAGCTCTGGAGTCCTCAGCACAAGGAAGACTTGGACCTGTTGGAGCAGGTCCAGAGGAGGGCCAGGAAGCTGATCAGAGGGAGGGAGCACCTCTCCTATGGAGAAAGGCTGAGTGTGTTGCAGTTGTTCAGTCTGGAGAAGAGAAGGCTCCAGGGAGACCTTATTGTGGCCTTTCAGTACTTAAAGGGGGCCTCTAAGAAAGATGTGAACAATCTTTTTAGTAGGGCCTGTTGCCCTGGGTAATGGTAATTACCCCTGGACAAGGGGTAATGGTTTTAAACTAAAAGAGGGCAGACTTATACTGGATATAAGAAAGATTTATTTATTTTTTTTTTACACTAAGGGTGGAGAAACACTGGAAGAGGTTGCCCAGAGAGGTGGTCGATGCCCCATCCCTGGAAACATTCAGATCAGGTTGGACAGGGTTCTGAGCAACGTGATCTAGTGGAAGATATCCCTGCTCACTGCCAGGGGGTTGGACTAGATGACCTTTAAAGATCCTTTCCAACCCAGATGTTCTATGGATATGTTCATGCATTATTCTGTCTGTTTCTCTGGATATGAATCATTAATTTTCCAAAGCTAAACTAAGTGTTTTTTTTACAGTGCTTGCCACAAAGCAGAGCTAAGCATAGCACAGTGTTTTTGTGCAGGTATATGGCAGAATTACGTTCTTATTTCCATCTTTGGAGATGAAGGAGGCAGCTGTTCAATAAGGACCATACTAGAGTGTATTTTTGGCATTTGGCATTCCATTTCTAATTTTTTGCATTTAACCAACCCTAAAAAGGCATACAAAATGTTAAAATATAAAGTGGTAAAAATTACTTCTCAGGTCACAGGTTCTGTTTTAAACCAGACTCATGTTGCTATGCTTCCTGCTAATATTTCTGAAGTTAGAAACCTGTCAGTGTTTGCATTTGGAGAGAGGGAAGTAACTGTTTATAACAATATGTTCCCAGCCAAAGCATGCCATGTGAGGTCATTGCTGAAAAGTAATTAAAGTGTGGCAGCTTTGAAATTAGAGGCACATCAACAAGGCTGGGAAGTCTACTGCTTTCTGACTGTGCTGCAGTCCTAGAAGTCAGGAAATGTACTACGTACGATAGGTGTATGATGGCTGTTTGGGGTCTGCTTTTATGGGTCACTCTATGCAGAATCAGGTCTGGATGGATGATTTTGGTTTGTGTAGATGTCTTTAGTGTTAGGTTTTGTTGTGCTCTGGATGTCATTTCACAAATTTTGCTCTTGATGGATATTTTAACACCTTCTATCCATTTCCTAAATGCTTTGTGCAATTGGTCCTTTTCCTCTGGTTCACCACAACTTTAAGTAGCTCCAGCACACTCTTCCAGTTTATGACGTCTCCCTAACTCACCAGCTGGACTCCACACATAGCCTTGGTGATCCAGGAAGGAAGACTTGGCATCAAGTGAGTCTGGGGTTAATGAAAGCCTGGAGTGGGAAGTTATAGAAATCAGATGGTTATAGTAATTGTGAAGGGCTATATGCTGCGTTTAATAGCTCCACAGGGAACAGTGATATATAAGGAGTGTGGGAGGACAGAATGGTCATAGGAAGATGCCTTATATATACATATATCCCTCTTCCTCCTCCCCTTTCATTCCCTCATTGCAGGATATTTTATATATTTTTGCCAGAATCCTAGTCAGACTCGACTGCACTGCATCATCAAACTATCCCTACAGAAAGCTTGCAGAGAGGGGAAGCTGTTTCCAAGATCCAGTCTTCTGCTCTGGCTACGATGAAATAAATACAGAAGTCTGATAATCACATGTGATTATCATTCCTTCATTTTCATCTACTTTTATCTTGATCAGATACTTACCCATTTCATTTTATGTTCAGGCAGAAGTAAGACAAGTATTTTTAAAGGAAAACAACCACAAAGTTAACATCACCTTGTATTTTGGTGTGCCCCATGTTCAGAGACAGTCACATGGGCCAGTGCTCCTGCTCAGGTGGAAAGAGGGAGTAGCTGAGGGCAGGTCTACCGTTAAGTGTTGTTGACTGTAATCAAAAAACTTACCATCGCTGGCTGCCTGTAATGACCAGCATGGAGGCAACTGTGGTAAGCCAGGAGATCCCCGCTCCATGTGGAGGCACTGGCAGTCACTGTACGCACAGGGCTTGGTGCTTCCATCCTTCTCCCTTCAGGGAGGCTATACCAGGTCCTTGATCTTAGTAATCTGGACTAGTGTGTCTTGTCCCGTGACCCCATATGTAAGGACCCCTGATGTTATTTACTAGGCACAAGAGGACATTAAAATTAGGAGCTGCCTTACGTTTAAAATCATGCTATATCTGGATAATTGTAATATTAGCTGCTGAAAATGAGTGTTTAGTCAACAGTTACTAGTACTACATTGATACATGGTGATTACATTTTGAATTTAAAAAACAGATAACATAGTCTTGGAAGGAAAATCTTTTATAAGATAAAGTCTTTTGTCTGGGACTATCTTACATACATTCTCTATCATTATTACTTCATAGAGTTAAAAGGTGCTTGTTTGTCCTCTTGGCTTTGCAAAACCAGCATTGTGACAAAAAATGCTTTAGATTTCAGCTTGTATATTTAAAGAATAATAAAAAAAAATTGCAGTGGCAACCTAAATACTGCCTTTATTTACATCTCCTTTTAATTATGAAGGCCATGTTTTTTTAAGTGGCTTAATAGAAAGCAAAGCGAATACAGAGTTTTGAGGGAGATACAAGCACCTTCCATGACATGATTACAAAACAAAGCAGTTGTTTTCTAGGGTTCCTTTTGACAGGGAATGTGTATGTATTTGTGTGCATGGACACGTTTACATGTGTGCACCTCATAACTTGAGCAAACTTGGTTTTGGAAGTCCTTGAGACACAAATTAGGAGCACTACAATGTTGGTTTGCAGTCATGTTTTGCAGAGGAGGTGTACTTTGAAGGATGTTCCAACTGCATCATTTATTCTGTTTTTTAAAAATTTACTTCAGGTTAGTACAGCATTCTTCTGTATGCTTCGCAATGCCAGAAAATAATCAAACCAAACAAAAACCAGCAGCAGAGAGATTATGTGTGTAACTTGAGTTTTCAGTTTAAGTAGTTAAGTGTTTAAATACAAATTTAAATATCAGTATGCTTAATGATGGTTTTTTCAGATGCAAAAGTGTCACAGCTTCCTAAAAATTTGCCTCTGATTGTAGAGGTGAAAACATGTTTATGATTCTCAGCTGCAGCTTTGTGCTACAAATGCCTCCTAAAAATCTTAAGAATTTACAAACTCAAGGAAATCTGAGATACAAACTGAGAGATGCATTTAAATCTTTTGGTTTCTTCCTGTGAAATAACTGTGTGAAGAAAACAGGTATATTAGGGGATCATTTGAGTGCACTCTCCTTCTCAGTGCATGAGCTTACATTAGTAGATGCAAGGAAGTAATTTGTTATCCATCCTTTTCACTTTTCATTTTAGAGCCCCGACCTGTCCGCACCAAGGTTTCGTTTGATAGATAGGTGTAAATGAAGATTTAATAGATGTAAATGAAGGGTTTTTTTAGAACACTTTTTTTTAGATCCTAGTATGTGACTTTGGACAAATATATGAGAGCATGTTTTGTACTGCTGATTTTTAGGCAGCTTGTTAAATGACAGCATGGCTAGGATTTTCTTTACTCAGGTGATGCTTTTTGGGCTATCATAATAGTCCAGTTAGAATGATAGAATCATAGAATTGTCAGGGTTGGAAGGGACCTTAAAGATCATCTAGTTCCAACCCCCCTGCCATGGGCAGGG
>WTSP01010755.1:39117-57414 GCA_025331215.1 Actenoides lindsayi | reverse complement strand
AGTCACTGCCCAGCCTATATTGGTGCTTGGGATTGCTCCGACCCAGATGGAGGACCTTGCATTTGGCCTTGTTGAACCTCATGGGGTTGGCATGGGCCCACCTCTCCAGCCTGTCAAGGCCCCTCTGGATGGCATCCCTTCCCTCCAGCGTGTCAGCTGCCCCACACAGCTGAGTTCTTAAACAGCTTTTGCCTGTATTTATAGAAAACTCCTATCATCTGCTTCCAGTGGGAAAATACGTTCTCTTTCTTCCAGATAAGTAGTTTGAGTCAAAAATCTAGTAATGAGAGCTGTAATCTTGGTATGATTTAGCAGGCCGAGTTAAAGATCATAGTTGCAACCAAGGCTGTAACTACACAATCTTTCCTTTCTGGAAAGCTGTCAACATGTATTTATCAATCAGAAAACTGTACCAGGAGACTCATAACTGGAGTGCTCTTGGCTTGTACTGACTTACTTGAAATGACTGGAGTTTGTTAATATACAGCAATATCAGAAATAAAAACTTGTATGAATATCAACATACTGATTTTAGCTGTCAGGTTTCAAGGGCTTCATGTGAAAATACTGGTCTGCATTTTTCAGTAGGTGTCCACCTCTGGTGGTCTCTAGGATGAAGTGTTTTGAGAGCTGAGTGGACAACTTTGGAGAAATCATTTCTTTATGAAATGCTCCAGAAAATGAGTTTTTCCAATTTTTGAAAGATAGACTTTATTTTATTTTTTTCTCCCTCTTTTGTTATAAAGTGAGATATAAGCCCATGTAACTTATTACTTTAAGGCATTTGCACTCCTTTTATTCTGAAATAATGATGTGCTATTATCTCGATTTTAAGAATGAGAAATTCAAATGAAAACAACTGTGGCTAAATTATTCCTTGAACCTAGGTGTATCTTATCCTAAGCAGAGGGCTCCCTTGAGTAGTTCATTCCTCCTCTCAAGAGGTAGAGTCTTTATAATAAAAGGGAATAAAGAATAAACTGATTTATTTAGCCTATCCTCATTTGTTTTTTAAGACCAGGAAGGACTGTTATTATAATGTATTCTAAGTATTAATAACTTTTACTCAGATGTCTGCAATCTAAAGACTCAAAATGGCACAAAGCACTGCAATTCACAGGTTACTAAATTACAGCAGTGACCAAGCAGCTGCAAAATGCTTCAGTTCCTTGGGAAGGTGAGACGTTAACTAAGTGAAAATTGTCCAGACAGTCCCAGTAGGTAAATTTTGCCACATGCTGAAGCTCTGAGGTGATTTGATGGAAGGAAATTCCTTTCTGAATTGTAATCTGATAACTACCTTGACTCTGAGTGTATCAGGACATACACAAACTAGTCAAGAGTTTTGATCTAGCACGTTACTTGACCCTAGTTACAGGCAGTCTCTGATCATTCAGAGAAACGCAAATAATTTTCCCTCATTCTTGGGAAACTGAATCTTTCCCAGTTACTGTCTGGGCCCTGAAATATAAGAGTATATGATTTATAACTAATGTGTCAACAGGCATGAGACTGCTGAGGGCAGTCTGGGCAATTGTGTCCTACCTGGCATCAGGAGAGAATAAGTCTACAATAGCAAGAAATGAAGTCCAGTGTGGTGCATTTGTAGAACGAAACAACTAGTTCTGGGTCCCTTGTGCCCATGCTTTACATATTTCAGGGTTTTACTTTGGGCTAGCTCTAATCTGGTCCTGTGAACTGGATGCATAGTACTTGCTGAAGAATGTTAAGTATACATTTGGAGCATATTTTCCAGTTCGTGTTAATTTGAAGGAAATGCAGCTCCAAGACTGCTCTGGCACGTAGAGCAAAGCTCAGTCTAGAGAGGGTGACTTAGATTCCTGATGTAAAAGCACACTGGTGATCCAAACTGTGACAGACACTCATGATTCATGTATTCTGAAGTGCTTGCATGATATCTCCAAGGGCAAGAACCAAATACTTCATCCCAGAAGTGCCACAAAAGCATATAACTTCTGAAGAGAGAGGTAATCTCCCTAAAAAGAGCTTCAAGCCAGTCCAAACCTTTTCCCTTTCCCTTCTTCCCCTGCCTCCATCTTGCAGGTAGAATGTTCCAGTGTTTAATTACATGGTGGACACATCCTGTTTTAGCTCAAGCTTAACTTAGCTTCCAGTCATCACCCTCCCTTCCCCTGGTAGTTGGTATTTACCTTTTGTTTAACTGTATTTTTTCAGGTTTTAAATGATAGAATGATAGAATCACAGAATCATTAAGGTTAGAAATAACCTTCAAGATCATCAACCATCTACTAAACATCATGACCACAGTATTTAATTGAGAACTTGAGGTGGCTCTGTCCCAGTAATGACTCCTTCTCATGACTTGTTACCCCATTAGCTTTTGTCATCTGGAGACTGTGCCAGCAAGTATTTTCTATATTCCTTGGTGCTTTTTTGGTAAGCATTGCTTTTTTCCATTGCTTCTTTCTTAATGCTATGTACATTTAGAGATTAGTTGGTGATATGGGTTTTAAAAATCAAAATGTCATGTTTTACCGAGTCAGATTGCTTGAAGAAATCGAAGTGTAACTCACCAACAGTTTCCTTTTCTTCCATGCTCATAGAGAGTAACAGTTTATCTTGAGCTAAACCTGTATATCTGTTGCATATCTATGTATGTGTTTTTAGTCTCTTCTTCTCAATAATGCAATGCTTTCTTAAAGACTCAATTTCTAAAAAATTGATGTCAGGTGAATCAGTTTGTAGTTCCCTGTTTGGTACATAGGCTGTACTCTGACTTGTTTGTCTCAGTCTTCAAGCATTTATTAAAAAAAAAATTAATTCTGGAGGGAAACATTAAGTTAATGCATTTAGCAATTGACTGGCAGTGATGTGGTATCTTTATTTATTACATTTTTTTCTCTTTGGCAAATGGTCTGGCATAGTTTCCTTTTGTATGGATGGCAAACTTTTGATTATAGCTGTGTTATCGCATTGGGTGGATATATCCTGTTTTATTCCAAACACGGGAGGTAACTGTTAGGCTCTTTTGCTTTCTCTGTTGTTTTAAGTGTTCAAAATATGATTTGTTATTCTGGTCTCTATTCACTGTTTAGCTTTGGGATTTGTGGGTTTAGAGGGGTGGGGTTGTTTTTCTTTTTTTCTTTTCTTTTTTTTTTTTTTAATCCCTTTATATTATTTATCAATTATATAAAATTTTAAACTTACATTATTTGCCTTTTATGTCGTTTTTCCATCCTTTCAAGATGTGCTTGAATACCACTTCCACATTATTTATTTATTTATTTATTTTTAAGTCAGAATTGTCTTTTTTGCCCTATGTTGTGGTGGGGTTTTGTTTTTGGTTTGATATTTGTGGTACTGTGGCTTGTTCATCCCATAGAATATCCTCAAACAATTTTACGTCTTTGTAGTCTTTAACTTTTGTTTCCGGTCAATTATGGCAACAAGTAATTCAAGCTTGGCAAATTTGGCCCATGCAAAATTTCAAATAATCACATTTCTGGCTCATGCTTTCTATCTCTTATAGAGTGGAAATGTAGTCAGTCCAAAACTCACAGGTACATTGTCAGCTGCTAATTTTTGATCAGCATTTACTTGTTTTTTGTCTTAAAAGGTAATCTGACTTTGAATTACCCTATACATAACCACACTAAGGTAGTGCTTTTTATAAATACAAAAGGACTCCACCTTATTAAAGAAAGTCTAGATAAGTGTTCTTTGAATGCTCATATTGGACATATCTCATATCAGATTTCTCCAATGCCAAGGTTTCCTGGGATGCCATTTTTCTTTTCTGATATGTGATGGTTGAGGAAGGATTTATTCTGGTGTCTTGGGAGGGCTGGAAGTCCACCAATACTAACATTTTAGTCTTTTGAGTGAGCTTTATAGGCCATGGAGCTGCTGTACTTCTGTGTATGTGACACTTAAAGGGTAATTGTTGTCTGATACAGAATACTGCCCCACCACTGCTTGTCAAAATCTCACCTCCTGGAATGAGGGGGCAATGGGTGGGATTTTCAGCATCTGGACATACAGCCTTTTCTCCTCAGCCCTGGTAATACAAAGTGGGTATTCATATCCAAATTCTCATTTTAGAAGCGCAGTAATGGAATCTCTGTTGTAGTGTCAGAGCAGGGCAGGGTGGCTTGTCCTTGAGTGCAGGTCCTCCGCTCGGAGGAGGCAGGATGTTGCTACCTGTCCTTCTGGAACATTTCTGCTTCTTTCAAAAGAAAGGTATCTCTGGGGTGAAATTTTGAGGGGTTTTGGTCAATGCTGAATGTTGTCTTGTGCTTTCATGAATTTTATCTCATTTGAGCTGAACTGCATTGGTACCTGTAGGTCTTTTGCTCTGGTGAGCTTTTTTCTCTTAAGATGGCTCACTTTGTGCGGGAAAGGACAATTCCAGCTGTGAAGATAACCCTTTAGGTTCCCTTATTTGCAATTACAGTGCATTTCCAAAATGCTTTTTCATTGAATTAATTGATACTTGTTGCTTCCCTCTGTGGGATCTCCTGTGAAAAAGAATATATCTGGACATCCGGAAAACTTTCCACATCCCGGTGTGCTTTATTACCTGTTCCTTCTCCTTCAGAAGTGTGTTGCATATCATGTAGCTGAAGCTGCTGCTGTCTTCAAGTAAGAAGTAAAATATGGTACTTCAGATGCAGTTCATAAGACCACAGCATAAGTTATTCTGGAAGAGACATCCCAAGCAGGAGCTTGGACCTCCCTTACCAATCTCCTTGTCCAAGCAGGGTCAGGTGTGAGGCCAGACCAGGTTAGTCGGTTGGCGCTTTATCCAGCAAGGGCTTTAAGAGGCTGTGCCTTTCTTTTCCTTTTTAGGAGTGTTGTGGTGGCTTTTGGAGACCTGGACTTACTGAAAACAGGTACCTGTTGTGTAACCACAGCATCCATCTAGCTTTGAGTTTCCTACCTGGGCAAGGAGAAAACAGTATCTTTTCTCTGCCTAGTGATTCAGTGGAGTTGAAAGGAATTCAGCCTAAGTACCCCACCTGGGACCTTTCAAGGCATACTAGTTTTCTAGCACAAACATAATCATTAACTACTCCCTGTCGGCTGCTGTAACTGAGGAAATGCAGTGCTGTGGCTACACAGTACCCAAATGAGTTTCTTTACAGACCTGTCATATCAACCTGGAGACTACCAGCCTAGTCCTCTGCAGTACTGTGGGGAGCAATTTTACTTCTGTGTGGTCCAGGCTTCATTCTGAATCTGATGCCTAACCTGAAACCCAGATTGTCTCCGTTGGGCTTGGACATCTGGCACATCTTCTTGTACAGACTCTCCCTGAAGCTTTTCTCAGAACTAGCTTTTGTTTAAAGTAAGGACATGCACAACATTTCTTCTGCAAAACTTTGGATACCGTGAATATAATCTTACAAGTTTTTTAAAGTTTCCTACTTATCTCCTTATGCCTGAGGTCATTAAATTTCCAGGCTATTCCCAGCTATCTATACCTTACATTTCTTCATTCTTAGAGGGTACCACTTCCTCTACCTTTCAATGTAATAATATTCTCTTTTTTTTTTTTTCTTTTTTCTTCTCCCCAAAAAAAGAAAAAATGCAGAAAGCTCCATTTACATGCTGTACAACATTTCAGAAGTTTTGTATTTATGAAACAATAATCACTGTGTTCGCTGCTTTATAAACTGGAGAAGTAAGTCATATTCTTCACTGTTACAGATTTACAATCACAGTCAAATATTTGTTTGGCATTTCCTTTACATGCCAGTTCCCATTATACAATAAAATGTGATAGTAAACGATAGGTAAGCATGTAGTCATCAGTTTAGTGGTGCCTAATATAACAACGAAAATATCTCCGTAGTCTTTGTGTCTGTTATTTCCGTTGGAATTGCTTTATGGATTATCTAGCTTCAGATTCCAGATTTGATATCTATCACTTCTAAAATAGATTGAATTTTATCTTCCAGGAAGTGAAAGGAAGGCTTGAGCTTCTTTTTTTTCTGCTGTTTTTTCTGCTTCTCAATCTTCTTCCCTTTTTAGGAATTATTCGGTAAAAGTATGAAAAGACGAAGTGAAATTTCATGCACTGTACATGAAGTCTTCTTGTGTGTCATTGTACTTTGTGTCTTAAGCAGAGTGTTCTGGATCTTCACCTCTTTAGCTTTAGTGCTTCCAATAATGTTTTGTCTTCAGTGGTTTGGGTGGATCTGGGTTTGGAACTGTGTTTTTGTTGGAACATCTCTATGTTGGATCCCTGCAGTTTTCAGTGCTTGGAAAAGTTATAACTTACAATGGATGACAAAGTAAACACTCCATCGAAAGGGAAAAAATGAAATCTCTGTTTATTCACCTGCATGCTAGAGATGAGTCTTATTCATAGCAGCTAGCTGAAATATTCTAGATATTAAAAGGCCTGGAAAAAAAATGATTTTGTTTAAATGCCTGGGACATTGTTCCAACAGGCTTTGTGTCCCAGATGTTGATTTACAGCAGCAATATCCTGGAGGAGGTTTGCTGTTGAATGTGCTATCAGATAGTGGCACATTGAATATGTACGGCAGGAAGATGGATTCCTGGGCATTTCTGTGCAGTTTTGTAATTAAGAAATAGGCCGTGACAGCCTGTGTGTTTTTGGATGACTATAGCATGGGAACCTGAACTGGAAAGGTCTGAGACTCACCTCCAAGAGACTTCTAACCACCTGAGAGATAGAAATACACTGCCTTGTGAATTGTACTGACTAAGCCTCCCCACCAACATGATGTAATAAGGAAAGAAAGGAGTGTTTGTTTTTATTTTTGTTTCTCTTTGCAGCTTGACATTAACACCATATATAAAGAGTTGATCCAAGGTATAGTAAGTCTCTGGAAGGAGCATGACTATTTCTTCGGAATTCAAAATGAATCTACTATCCTCTATTCAAACTTCTGCTCATGCTTCCCAATGCGATTTATTTTCCATGGAAGGCAAATGAACTTCTCACTTGAAATATGCTGGAAAACATAATGGTTGTCACATACTGTCTTCCTTGCTTCCCTCTTCCTACATACGAAGCCTAAAAGGAGCTCCTGCACCTCATATGTAGTCAAGATACAGGAGATGTAAGTGAAAAAAAAGATAAAGCTTTAGCTGAGGAATGTGATTTTTCAAAAGCTTATTTGGGAGGACAGTTGGTTTTGAAAATACCCCCTTCCTGCTGTAGGTGATTTAAGGTCATCTCTGTGCTGGTGTAGAGCTCCCTGTGCTGAGCAGCCAGGCTGCTCCATACTCTGTTCTTTTGTGCTTCCTTGTCTGCAGGAGAGCTGTGACTGGTGAGAGGTAGAGCAGTGGCCTGGGGGAGAGAGGTTTGGACACCACTTTGTTGAAACCAGCCCAGTGTGCCACTAAGGCAGTAGCTCCTGACTGCTGCACAAAGAGCTTACTGGGGAGAACTGGCATTGGTCTAGCTCCTAGGGGTACAGCAGACTGGGGGGTCTGGTCTTTCTCCCGTTGATGGGTTTTTGCATTTTTCATCAAAAGTAATTAATCTGTGCTGCTGCTAAAGGTCATGACTAGTGGTGCTTTGCCTCCAGGTCTGAATTGCTGGGGTTTGGGGAACAACTCTGTAGACCTGAAGAAACCTGAAAGTGTAATTAATATAAAATATAAGTAAGAGAAACTGGAATACAAGTCATCCTTCAAAAGTATTGCATGTTAAAAATCCTCAGGTTTTATGGTTGAAGTTTCTTGAGGTTGCTATATATGAAGCTACTGGCGTTTAATTAAATTATCTGGGGCTTACAAAGTATCCTAAAGCATAAAACTACCTTATAGAAGTTTATTTAAAGCTTATACTATGGATATTTTTACAAAGACTGAAGATGCCAGATAAGATAAAGAATTTTGAGATTTGGAGTAGACAAAACTGCCCACAGCTGTGCAGACAGCACCCTGGTGGGCATCTATTGGCCCTATCTCGGTACTGCTAGACTACAGGGCTCCTAAAAAAGCATCATTCTAGGAACTCATAAGCAGATGAAACAGAGGTCATCTTGGAGAGACTCTTCTCAGCGTGGTGACAACTGAAGCAGCCACTTCACAAATCAACAACTTGAGTGAATTACAGGAAATGGCTGATCCATTTGTTGGTGTAATGCAGTTTCTTTCTATGGCTGAAATTAATTGGCTTATAAATTAAAACTCAGAAGTGGGACTGGCAGCATGCACTTAAATGTGCATGATGTAATTCTTTTGAACACCGAATGTTAGTATTAGGAGTGTGGGGCTAGCCTCAAGACCGACCTATGAGTGTTATTTATGAACCAGTTGGTTGGTAAGGCTTGATTATTTTATTAATTTTTTTTTGCTGACTAGGATGTGTAGCTGGTATGTATGCATGAGCACAAGGGAAAGGGGTTTTGTTTAGTATATTTATTTTATTTTACCGTTTTTTGTCTGTGAATGTACTTTGTTGCCATGATACTTGGACCTGTTATCCTCAGTGTTTCAAGTGTGAATGTTGAGTTATTCTCTGTCAGAGACAGTGGGAAGGCTTAGGATAAAACAGGTGAATCTGTGAACAGCAAGCAGCATTAAAAGCTAATATTTCCTAGGACATGTGTATAGGGAGTGGGACACTTTCCTCTCTGCGTCTATTCCTGTACTTGATTTTTAGGGTGGCAGATGATGGAGTGGTGCTTGTGACCTGCAACAGATGTTCCTTTAATTTCTGATCCAATAGTCAGAAATGACTTCCTGTGCATAAAATGTAAATTATTGACAGCACTGGATTTCTGGGCTGGAAGGTTGAGTACTGTCACCAGGGAAATGGAAGAGATCTGAGCAACCAGACAGAGGAAGAATTGCTGCTCCTTTACCAGGGAGAGGAAATAGGCAAGTGAGAACTGGTAGACAGTGAAGAGAAGACAGAAGAGAACAAGGGGAGTTAAATGTTTCCAGCTGATAGCAAGTATCCACAAAGTTAACTGAGAGATGCTTTTAAAAGCTCCAAATGTTTGAATGAAGAAAGATGGCTGAGGTACCTCTGTGACAGGCAGCTCAGCCCAGCTGGAAAGAAAGTCAGTAATGTTCTCAAAATATCTAAGCAACCAAGGCATCCTGAAACCAACATACATGTTGTTTTATTGGTAAACTAGGCTTCTGAGTTTGGTAGTCAGTATGCAATGCTGATAATGCCTATAGTCACTAAATATTGCAAAATATCTTGGTATGTAGTTGATATCTTGAGACTTGCCAGGGTACTGAAGAATAGTATCTAACATCTTCACAGTGATTCTCCCTACCATGGTGGTGGGGAAAGCAGTACATAAAATTCTGAAAGTATTCTGCTGGGTAGCCGTGTAGCAAAAGTAGAATATTTTGATTTGAAAGTGGAATAAAAGTCTATAGTCTTTTGAATATAGATGGAATGAAGACGAGTCTTCTGATGACTAGACTAGAATTATCAGAAGGTCATTATCAGTAATGAAAGAATCAAGTGAGTGGACAAATGAAAGTAGTTTAAGCATAAAATTATGATACTGAAATTATAATTAAGACCTCCAAAGGAAGTGAAGAAATGGTTTTATAACAAGCAGGCAAAATTGCTCACTTACGAGCATAAATTTGGTGAGATTTATATCAAACCCATTGAAGTGAAATGCTACCCTACAGTTACTCTGTCTTCAGAGGAAGAGTGGGGAATATATGGGTTTTAAGAGTTGTGGACAACTTCAGATAAAATGTTCCTGAGTGGTCAAGGTCCAGCGTCCAGAGGAAGACAGCGCTGGGTGACTTGCTGCGTAACTCCAAAAAATGGCTGCTTCCTACCCAGAGCAGTGTGGTACTTGGAAAAGGGTATCTTTGTGGTTAAAGAGACTTATATAACACATGACTGTTTCGGGAGAGTCATATCTAGGAAAAGAATAGAAGTTATATCACTTCTGTATTTGGCACTGGTACAATCGCTTTTCCATTCCTTAGCAATTTTTTGGTGTCCATAAGCCTGCTGATAAAATGGTAAGGGATTGATCAAAGGACTGGATACTTTGCCTTGCGGTGAGACATTCTGGAATCTTGCTCTGTTTATCTTACCCATGAGAAGGCTAAAACTTGACCTGATCAGAGTGTCTGTATTGGGGAAAAAACGTTGA
This sequence comes from Actenoides lindsayi, assembly GCA_025331215.1. Taxonomy (NCBI): domain Eukaryota; kingdom Metazoa; phylum Chordata; class Aves; order Coraciiformes; family Alcedinidae; genus Actenoides; species Actenoides lindsayi. The sequence goes on along the minus strand of WTSP01010755.1, from coordinate 47,308 downwards.
AAAACTGTTAACAATCTGGCAGGCAAAGATATAAAAGGGTTCAGTGGTTGCTATTTGAAGTTTAAAATTCCACTGCAGATTTTCAACAGTGAGAGTGATTAGTCCCTATGATATCTTAACAAAGGTTGTGGTGGTTTCCTTACCACTGACAATTTAAAAATCAAGATTGAATGGTTTCTTAAATGATACATTTTTAGTAAAGCACAAGTTTTGTGGCTTCTTTGCACAGGGCGCTGGGCTAATAAAAATAAAATTTTTTTCATAAAAATCCCTTGTCCTTGAATCTCTTAATTCTCTTAAAGACACTGGCTAGCATCAAACCAGTAAATTTTTTTCCCTTATTTTTTTTTTGTTACTGAAGTTTTCTGTCCAAAGCTTACTTTTACTTGTACACAGCTCTAATGAAAAATAGGTATTTTGCTTGGCCAGCTTCACACTTCAACCACCACGAGGTGGTTTTTAACTATAATGACCTTGCAGGCTTACAGAGTTAGTGCATTGGCACACTATATAATGTTGGTGTATCTGTATTATTTGTTCTATTCTTTGGTACCCTGGAGACATGTGCCAAGCATGAGTGTATTTGAGTTGGTTTTATTGAGATATGTATGGGGTATCTTTATAGAACTAATTGAATTCAGAATGATGAAATACACTCTTTCTTCTGTAAGTGCAGCTTGTGGTGGTCTTTCAGTTGCTTCCCTCCTCTGAGTTGCATCTGCACACCTCATGTTTACAGTGCTGAGTGTCTTGGAGATATTTCTGCTAGATCTGAACTAGAATCCAATTAGCAGCATTTATGTGGCTGCAATCCCAGTTAGGGCAAGAGTGCTATTACACTGGCCATTGTACCACTAAGCCCAGTTTTTGAGTTCACAATGTTCAAGAGACCAAAGACTGCCAAATAGTGACACAACCACCAGGAAACAAGTAACGGTATTCTGCTAACCCTCCTGGTAAGGTGTGATTTCAGTTTCATGTCTCTTGTAGCTGATCTCCACTGCTGCTGAAAGATGCAATTCCAGTGTGTGCCTGGCCACATCTTTTCCCCTTCCATTTGTGTTGGGGCTGTGCTGCTTTGTCAGCACGGGCAGCTGAAACAGCTTGCTGTCCTAGCTGAGAAAAGATCTATTTATTTTTTTTGTTGTTTGTGTTTTTGGTTTTGTTTTTTTTTTTTGTGGGGGTTTTTTGTTGTTGTTGTAGTTGTTTGTTTGTTTTGGGGTTTTTTTGTGATTGTTTTTTCCAGCTGGGTTAAGTGAGGTTCTCTGAGGCTCTGCATGGCCACACTAGCAACCTCAAGGGAGTCAAGCACCCTGCACACTGGAGCAAGGAGAATCACTTCTTTTTGGAAGACCACTTTCTCAAATTGGGTAAAGATAGTTGTGAAATCCCACAGCTCTAGAGATAGTTGTAGAAGCAGGAAGCAGCGGGAACAGTAAATGCATTATCTGTATAAAAGTGTGTGTTTGTGTTTGTGTGAAGTGTTCCCACCTGCGTACATGCTCATATGGCTGTACAAAGCTTTACTACTGCTGCAAAGACCTTACAATCTTAACATAATGAGCATGTTAGCCTGACCCTCTGAAGAAACTGTATTTGGGGAATGACTTTTTCTACTTGTTTCTCTGCCAGATCCTCCTCTTTCTCCAGCTGGTTTTGAATTCATTTGTCCATTTCAGTTTATGTTTTACGCAAGTGTAAAAAACCCCCATGTTCTTGTGGTGAGCTGAAGCATTCAGTTCAAAAGAGGTTTGTGACACCTAACAAGTGGGTATACAAGGAACACAAATTGGAAGTGATTGTTGTGGTATGGGCTGCAAGACAGCAAGATCACAGAAAATCAAATACTCTTAGTTATCTTGCTTATAGAACAACTTGTATTTTTGTGGGGAACAGGTTAGATTCATTTTGTACTGTTGATTCTCTTGTGATTTCAAATAGTCATAACAATTCACTTAAAACTGCTTCAGCAATATGGCTTAAATACATTTGATCCAGACAAGAGTTAAAGTAATTAGCTGACATATGATTTTACTTGATATGGATCCAAACCATAAAACTTTGAACACCCTTAGAGTTCAGAAGTGTTTCATTCAGTGTTTGGGTCTTAGTCTGTGTTCTAAGGTAACCTTTTCAAACTTGGCAAATTTAATCCCAGATTTAAAATAAGAAAGCAACATAGGGAATCAAGTCTCTAAGGGCTTTTTCTTTAAATATAGAGATGTTCTAGAATACAGTTGTAGAAGCAGGAAGCAGAAGGAATAAAAACCGCATTATCTGTGTAAAGGTGTGTGTCTGTGTTTTACACTCAGTGTTCACACCTGCCTACGTACTTAGGTGTCTGTTCAAAACATCACTCCTGCTGCAAAACCCTTGACAATCTTAACAGACAGCCAAAGCGATCATGCGCTTTGAGACCCAAAGGATGGTGCTAAGTTAGAGCATGTGTGCATTTTCAGTTTTATGATGTGATGATTGCAGTGCTCTGACACTGGTTAGCATTTGTGGGCCTTGTGGAAGGAGTGAGTTTCCATGAGGGATTTGGCTGGATGAAACCTGTCTGCCTGGCACACAGAGCTGAGGAGGATGTTCCAGGCAGGGTTGAAACAGGAATGAGTAGTGTGATGTTTTACATTGCATGTGATACAGCTGGTAACTTGGAATGTGGCTGACCATGTTTTCTAAGCTTGTTATTTTTTTTTCTTGCAGTCTAATACAGAAAGAAAAAGAAGAGGTTATAAAGAAATTCAAAAGGAAGTGTTTAGATGTTGCTACTAAACACAGAGGTGTTCACTTCCTCCTTCAAAGAGAGGTTATATGAGAACTGAAAAAGATGTATGTGATAAGAATACATTGTATTTCCTACGTTAAGAAATCAAGATGGAAAGGGCAGACTTTGGGGCAGGGGGAGTTTTGTAGGATTTAATTATAATCTGTGTACATAGGGGCAAAGAGAAAGTTAAGTTGGTATCTTACAGATGGCATTCCTATGTGACACCAAAACCAGTGCTATGGTAATTAATTTGTTGAAGTATATATTCAGTATTTAAATAATTTAGTATAGAGCATATCATGATTTTTCCCTGCTGTGGGACAAGTTGAACTGACACAAGAGTCACAGAAGTTAGTATGCATCCCATGAAGCTCTGTGAAGTAAGCAAGCAACAACGTGACAGAACATTGATTTTGTGAGATACACTTCACAGTAACTTTGCATACCTTTCTATGCAAAATACCTAGAAATTATTCAGTTTTGTGCCTAAGCAGCACAGTGGGAAGTTTTCAGATTCTTCCATAAAGTTTACTCTCTGTGACAGGATACAGATCTTATTATCTCCCCTTACCATTGTATAATTCTTAGTGACTTTTTTTTTCTTAATGTGGTAAAGAAAGAAAAGAAAAAAATCTGATGCATTTTTAGGTTTTTATTGTAACTTAGTAACTAGAAGAGCAACAGGGAAGGTTATCACTACGTGACCATTAACTGTGTGACCATCTTGAACTCTGCGATCTGGATTCAATGTGTAAGTTTAATACCCATTCAAGTAACGATACATGTGTCACATCTATAATACCTGATATCTGAGGATTTCAGAGCACTTTACAAGTTTTGATGAACTGAATCTCAGTGTTCCTATAAGAAGGAGAAAAGTAGAGGCATAGAAATTACAAATCATTTGTTAAGGCTGCTCAGAAGATATGGATGGGAGTTTAGCTGTCATGGTTTGGGGAATCCACACACAAGTTAAAAATTTGAGATAAATATATACAACGTAGAAAATTACTATAATATTGAACACTTCATTTATCTTGTATTGACCTTAAGCTGTGAAAGATGCACCATCCATCTCCTGAAAAAAATATAGCACAGGATTATGGAGGATCATTTTCAGCTGTTAGCTCCTTTTCATGTGAGAGTATGTTAGGACAGAGCTATGGCTGAAGCCCAGAGCAGTCAGCATCATTAAATTGATCTGCAGGACAAAAATTTATCAATAAAGACATCTTGCCAGAAATAGAAAAAAGAGGTACTTGAGGAGAGTAACATGTGGGCAGTCCTAGATAAAGGAAAGTTGGACAGTAGAGTCAAACTGGGACATATTTTGTAGCCAAGAAATCTGAATTTTAATGGGGGTCAATGAAAGAAGGGGGACATGAGACTTATGTGGCCACTACAAATGTATCTAGAGCCTTATCCCTGCTCCCCAAGCCACACTGTTTGGAATAGCAGCCTTTAGCTATATATCCTTGTGGTTCAGCAATAGGCCTAGCCTAAGGTCATAACTGTATGTGAGACCCTGACTTCAGCTGATTCAAACTCCAAAACGTGCTTTGAGTGGTGAATAAATTCAGACCTCTTGAATCTTTAGTTTGCTTTGTTTCTTTTAATTCTTTTGTTACAGTACAGTCTTCTCTGAGGAACCTTGAGCAAGTTGGAGTTACAGATTTACTGAGTGAGATGCAAGGAGACTAAAAGGGGATTCAGAAGGCTACAGGATTGCCCAGCATGTGTTAAGCAACAATGCTTTGGAGTACACGGTCACATATTATTTGATGTGGTTACAAATAGGCAATCCCTGCCTACAGTGAGATGAGGGTTGCATCCAGGCCTCACTCATCATCTGTTTGTTTCTCTTCTTGTATGTCTTTGAAGATGTGGATTGTGAATGAGAATAGTTGCAAGATGAACCGTAGGAAGAGTTACATCTGAGGTCTTTGGACAACAGGAAATGGGAACTGGTTTAGGAGTATAAGGCAGTTGGTCTGTTAGGATGTGTCATTACAAAAGGGGTAACAGAGAGGCAAAGAATCGTACATATACCATCGAGGGTAAGGATGTTATTGCCATCAAGACAATCTGAACCAGGTGAGCCTCGTGCCAGAGGACTCTAACACTCAGAAAGCGTCCTGCTGGCTGAGCTGTTTCACACCGAATCACTTGGCTTCTCCTCCTGCCTGCCACCCACTAGGATTATTTTGTGCAAGATCGGAGTTGAATGCTGTCATGCTGAATCTGATGAGGCATGTGTGGGGGATGTGAGCAGAGAGGGAGAGGGAATGTGGTGTGCAGATGTGTGAAGGTGAGAGTAAAGCTTATCAGCTACTGGTTCCAGGGTGTGGTGGGATTTTCCTTTTTTCTTTTTCTGGCTCTGCTGGTGAAGTCATCCATTGAACAACCTCAATTACCCATCCATACAAGATAAAAGTACCAGAGTACCAATGTTAGGGTGTGAGTACTTTTAAATATTTGAAATACAACAAATAAACATAATCCTTGCCCTTTTGGCCAGCTGGTCTCGAGGTGGCCTTTATTAAAAAGCTCTTGAGACCCCAAAGAGAATTTCCTTCTGTTGTATATTTTTTCTTTTGTTTCCAGTAAACCAGGTTTGAACTGGCAAATTTCTGTGAAGTCTTGTAGCCAAGTTAATGTTTAAAACATGCTGGTTTCAGGAATATCTTGAGCCATCCTCCTTCTGCTAACCTGCTGTGCTGACTCAGCACCTGAGAAGGAGTTGACAGCCCATGGGGACAGGGGAGTGTTCTGTGACTCTGCAGAAAGGCAGAATAATAAAAGTTCCTAAGGGCAAAGAGTGGTGCAGCTAATGTTTGTGTTGCATTTATCAGTCAAGTAATTAAAAAAAATAAATTAAAAATCAGAGAATAGAATTGAAGACACTGCAGCTGGTGACCTAAAATGGTGATCTGCACTAAATGTCCTTCTTCGGTAATGTCTATGCATATGGTTTGAAGCCCATTTTGGGTAGAAACTTGTAGAAAAAGGTTCTTAGAAGCTAAAACTGTTACTCTTTTTTTTCAGAAATAATTGTCTTGACATTCTTACTAGAAAGACCAAGAAGAGACTGCAGGAAGGCAGGTGTTCTAGGTACCCATGGAGAGCTATGGGAGAGCGTGCTTTGCTAGCGCTCTACCTGTTCTGCAGAGAGTTCTCTAGACTTAATATTGCTCTCTTCACAAGTCTGAAATTGCATTAGCGTGGTTGCTGGATTTCTGTGGACATACCATTCCAGGTGCATATATATATTGTTGTTCTTGTGTGCTTATGTCCCCAGCTTCAAACTAGAATTCAGCCACCTGGGTTTTACTTACATTATACTGGTGAACTTTATATAGCTTGGTCTCTGCCTGTATCTTTACTTTATATATAAATTCATTAAATTACCTTGCATGCAACTAAAAACACAGAGATTGCATTTGTTTTTATTCACTTGCCAGAGCAGATGTATGAGAGTAAGTGCACTTTCAGAACCTTCCTTTCAAAACTACTTTTAATCATGCGGTAGATAACTAATGCTTTAGAGAGAAAAGGACCTCCAGCCAAAATAATTTCCCAGTGATCTTAAACTGTAATTTATCTTCTTATTTTGCAGCTAGCTATGGACCAAATCCAATTTGCAAAGGCTGTTTATCTTGTTCAAAGGATAATGGGTGCATCAGATGCCAACACAAGTTATTCTTCTTCCTACGAAGAGAAGGAATGAGACAATATGGGGAGTGCTTGCATTCCTGCCCATCGGGGTACTACGGACTCCGAACACCAGATATGAACAGATGTTCAAGTGAGTTTGTTTTTTAAACCTTACATTCACTTTTGTAGGAAGGCCATAATTCATGCTCAGTTTTTAAGATGATATGTTATGGAACATGGTGATATTTTTCACAGAGGTCTCAAGATTATCATAAAATTTCTTTGCTAAAGAACGTCCAGCTCATTCCAAGTTATGTAACATTCAACAGATTAAGAGTTGATGCATTAACCTGCATAGCTGTTGTTATTTTTAATGTTGTCACTGCTTTAGTTAGAAAGGAAATGTAGGGAAGAATGATGATTTAAGCAGATATTCCTAGTTTTAACAAACAAATTTCCACTATATGAAAATAGAAAGGATTAAGCATTAATTAAAGTGCCTCACATAGGTACTAGTCAGTATATGCACTAATATATGGGTGGGCTTCTTGTCATGCTTTTTGTTGCCACACAAATTTCAGGTGACCAGACACCTCACGCCAGACATGCCTTAATATGTAGGTGTTGCTATTTTAATAAAACAGATGTACTATTAAAAACAAACAAACAACCTTTCATTTATAGTACTGCATTTTATTTGGAAATTTACAACCTGCTAATGTGCAACGAGATTCCCTGTTGGCATGTTTGTGCCTAGAAGCACAACTGTTGAAATCAGTGAGTGCTCTGGTATCTCTACACATTTATTTCACCGCTGTCTGACACTTGGGCCGATTTGTATCGATTTTTCCATATGCTCATAGGTGGAGTATTACCCATATGGATTATTAATCATTGCTGTTACCTGTAATTTGTATTTACTGGGGGGTGTGTCTGCGTGTGTGATAGTCTGAAGAGAATTAGGTCACCAAATGTAAGAACCTGAAGTGAGAAACAGCTTTCCTTTGCTTGCCAAAATAATCAAGTGTCTGTTAAAATGTATGGCACTCTCCCCCTCAGTACGTGTCACTGGGACGCACCACGCTGTGAGAAAGCAGATGTTGGCTTTGGCATGACATGTAATCTTGAGCCCTGCATGAGGTCACCCCGTGGCAGTCTGGGCTGGACAAGGAGCACTCGTGGCCATGCTTGGACTCGTCCCAGCCCGTACATTGATGTCCCTGCCTTTTTCTCCTCACCCCCTGCACAGGCTCTGTGGGTATGGTATTCTTCACATTGGGTTCCCAGCTGCTCTGTAATATTGCTGAGTGCTGACTAATCTATACCAGCTGGCTAGGTTTTGATGAAAAATTAAATGAGACCAGTATATGGTTTATATAGCCCTTCTGTAAAGTAATTTAGGATCTTGGCCTTAATTTTCATAACACATTTGTGAATTCAGCAACTTGTCCACTTTAAACCTTTCAAAACTGGGCTGTAAAAACTTTCCCATGTAAAACTGGTTTTGAAAATACTTACAGCTTTGGGAAATAAGTCAATTTATCTATATTATAGAATTAGAATCATAGAATTGTCAGGGTTGGAAGGGACCTTAAAGATCATCTAGTTCCAACCCCCCTGTCTTGGGCAGGGACATCTCCCACTAGAGCAGGTTGCTCACAGCCCCATCCACTCTGGTCTTAAAAACTTCCAAGGATGGGGCTTCCACCACCTCCCTGGGCAACCTGTTTCGGTGTCTCACCACCCTCATGGGGAAGAAATTCT
>WTSP01010755.1:0-38777 GCA_025331215.1 Actenoides lindsayi | reverse complement strand
CTCAGTAGTGCCTCCAGGAGGATCTGCTCCATGATCTTACCAGGCACAGAAGTGAGGCTGACTGGTCTATAGTTCCCGGGTTCATCCACCTTCCCCTTTTTAGCCTGTACTATGCTTGTGAGATAGGAAAAGTAGTCCACAATGGCAGTCTTTCTTTCTTAAAAAGAAAAAAAAAAAAAGATTTGCAGAAGATGGATGGTGATTTCAGTATAACTTTTTTTTGTTTTTGCCACTTACAGATAGTGTTGTTTTTCCCTGAGCTATGGGACTGGTTTTGAAAAGCATAAATTTGATTTGTTTCCAACACATATTGGCACGTGCTGTTTAACTCGCCCTCATGCCTTTGATGGTCTCCCTTCTGTGGGAATAATGATGCACTTGCATTTACTGACCAGTCCTGTTTCCCCTCCAATGATTTTTATGTTGTATGTTTTTATTTTAGTGTAACTGCCAACTGGTGTATTTATAAATCACATAATCTTTTTTTTTTTTTTTTCTTGTTTTCGTGATCTTGCATGGCACCTGCATTGCATTGTGGACACACAGACATTTTGTAGATTGAAGTCAAGTTAAAATAAACATTCTTAAAAAATAGAATAGGTTTCTTCCTACTTGAGGTTAGACACTTTTAGGTATGCTTTGTTAAAGACTCCATTGCTCAGATAGTATTATCTCAGCTAAAAATAATAAAAATTCTGGCTATGTAAAAATCCTTGTGGGAGTTACAAGGCTTGAATTACTTAATTTGAAATGATTTCTGCCCTAATAATGTCTTCATAGGCACAAAAGCTGTTTAACATTTTATTACTGGAACACTCGCCTGATTTTGTTAGAGAAGCTATCAGACATATTTTAATGGAAAATGTTGACATTATTTTAAAAACCAAACATAGTTAGTGCCAAATGTAACACAATAAATACCACAGCCAAGTGCAGCCGCTCTAAAGTGGTGGAAATTCTGAATTTCAAGACTAATTTTCTTTTTTACATGTAAGCAGTATGTGCGTCTTGAATTTTCTAAGTGGTTCTGGACTGTTTTCTAGTAACAGTGAATCATGTAATGTTGAAACTACTTGTCTCTGTAGAAATCAATGTATAGTTTCCTGCTGGAGATGATTTTCAGCTTGAACACTGCAGTAAGAGAATGCAGGATATTTGGACATGAAATCAGAAAGTGTTAATTCTCCTCTGTAAAAGAATGCACAAGAGAAGAGCTACATTTTGTTAATTTTCAAAGAAATTCTAATAATTAATGACTTCGAACTGAACTGCTCCAACAAGAAATAATCTTAGAAAAAACCCAAAACTGAGCTAAGGAGTAAGATGAAATCTGTCATTTGGGTGGTTGCTTTAACATTGGTCTGATTACTAGATCAAAGCTATCTTGAACCTTTGAACTTAATTTTAGAAATAGAAATTTTCATTAATTTGTATTTCTTTGCTTCAAATATGGCTTTATATTTTAAAAACAAGCTTAATACAGCATTTGGGATTTTAAAAATGAAATTGGATAGCCATAAATTGAGGTCTACCTACCATTATTTTATAGGCATTTTTTAATTTCTCATCTCTTCCCCTATCTTTTCCTCCTTCAAATAGCTTTAGATTTTTTTAATTTGGAATTTTTCTGGTTTTTTGCATTACTTTGTTTTTTGGTGTTAGAGTTTTGTTCCATCTGTCTGGCAACAAAAATCATCCTACTGCTGTGACTAAAGATTTATTAAATCTGCCGTAAACTTAGATTTCATAGGGCAATTGTATATTTCTAAAGTACTAATTCAAGACACTGTGCTTTGGCATGTATTTAAAAGATCTCAATTAATAATAAATCATGATTAGAATATACTGCAAATGTATTACTAAGTGTTTGTTAATTTATTTTAAAAAATATCCTCCCTATTGCATTTAGTAATCAGGATGTTGTGTTCCAAGCATTGCACTACATGAAATGGTAGACCTGGGGTGAACTTCAGGACCAGTTATGGTCAAGTGGCTGTGTTTGTGATCCTCTAGCACTCGTGTTCAGCAGCTGTCAAAGTTGTACCTTAAAATAATTTATTTGTATGGTGATGCTAATAATAATCATAGTAAACAACCTGCAACTACCTAAGCCAACCTTAGCAGCACATGCATCTCAATATGGAGCATTTTGTGTTTTATTCTGAGCTTCAAAGATGTTATATTTCCCTACAGTGCAGCTTATTCTGCATCACCTTCAGAGCTGGTGATAGATTTACTGTGGAAGGATAGTATTTGTTGTGGTAACATTATGTTGTCTGTAATTATAGTACAGAAAGAAGCTGTTTACAGGAGCACATACTCATTTTTTACAATAATAGGCATATGCACCTGAGTCTCAATTTAAGTCAATATTGAAATTTGTATTTTGAACTACTAGGCTTTTGATTCTTTCTCTAAAATGTAAGTGTGACAATTCTTTAGTGCTTATTTTTGACAGAATAGTGAATAGGAGTGGCTTAACATGACTGTCAGGAAGCCACAGCAGGTCACGAAAATCTTTTAATATTACTGGGGTTCATCTGTTTAAAATGTATCTCTTAATTTGTCCATGATTTGTAATCCAGACTTTCTCCTTCCAGAGTTCTTTAATACACTATTCATGGAGTTTTGGAGTTTTCTATAAATATTGTAGGTTTCATCCATGTCAGTCAGATTTGTTTTTTTATTATATTGAAGTAAATGGCAGGGGAATATTTGGATCAATATAAATGAGATTATAAAGCCTAATGTCTTGTTGCTGGCTAGCTAAATGCACTTTAAGGTGAAATTGGTTGCCTTATCCTTGATTGAAACATGGGTCATAGCTATTACTTCTTAAAAAAAATTCTGGTGTATATTCAAAAACACTTCAGAAGAAAATTATTTCTGAAATGCTTTGGGATGCTAGAGCTCGCTGAAAATCACAGAAAAGGAGCCCTTGGCACCTAAATCCTGGAGATAACTTATCCTTTGCCACTCTTTCAGTAAGCGAAGTCAAAGATATTTTAAATTTCTACCTTGAATTCTTTTCTGACAATGGCCTGTTTTAAGAAGAAAGGAGAGAAAATTTCCCCCAAAAGCATTTAACCCATGTAGTAAGATGATGCTAGGTACCAAAAAAACCCCACCTTTATAAAATGTTCTTTATTTCATAACCACTGCTGTGACAGTTTGTGACTGAAAATAGATTTCTAGAAAGTTAGCTTTCCTAACCTTTGACATACTGCTTCTCTTTAGCTTTTTAGTTCATTTTATTTAATTTTTATTAAAAAATCCATGCAAGGCTTAGCAGAACCATCACCTTCATGAGCTGAAACTAAGTATATGGAGAATGTCAAAAAGGGAGTTGTTGTTACTCCCAGTTGATCTTCAGCTACATTGTGGTCTATTATTGAGTTAAATTATCATTACCATTAGCATCCAGTAACCCCAAGCATTGTGTTGAATATCACTCTGCTGAATTAATGCTTTAGTTTTAGAATTCTTAAAGTATTCCTAATATTTGTTCTGTATTTTCCCCTGAATTGTGTCTGATACAGATTTAATAATAGGCCTTTCATGTTTGGAGTAATTTCTCTTCATAGGAAAAAAATTGAAACTAAACTGCTTGGTGAAAATCTCCACTCAACCTCTACCCAGGAGCCTCTACTAATGCCTCCAAGATATAATTATTATGACAAGGACTCTACGGTGTTACAAAAGAAAACTGGTATACAAGGCAAAGCAAAAAAATAGGATGGGAATTTGGAAGCATGATCAAGAAACTGAAGGAAGATTGATTCATTTGTTTAATGTTTAAATATGGGTATTCACATCTGTGCTGTTAAATAGTGGTAGTTTTATGGAGGGTATCCCCAGTGTAGGGTGAGGCAATCCCCAGCGTAAGGTGAGGCAGGCTTTTGCCCACTAGGCGTGTTTATATGTTATCAAAAGGCAACTGGTACTGAAAGTTTTTCATTTAATCCCTCTTCCACCCAAAAGTTCAAATGGAGTGAACTTTAAACACGTTACTCCCCAACATATTTGGAAAGTAACAGTTGAAACATTATTTCAAAAATATACTTATGTCACTTGGACGTGAGGGAGGGTCACATGATGCTGATTTTTCCTTTAATGTTCTGTTCTGCACCTCATCATTGGACTACGTGATTGAGAAAAACCTTGATGTCTTTTCAAATTGTCTTGTGTGGGTGGGCAAGAAGCAAATGTTTTCTTTTCTGAATATTTAAACACACTGGAGGTTTGATTCAAGCACTGCAATTAATAAAACTCCTGCAGTACATCTTGAGTGTAACAAAGCAGATTTGCCATTAACTATGGGCGCCCATCTCCGGAGCAGCTCACCTATCATCGGTTTGCCTTGCAGACATGGCAATCTGGGGCACTGATTCTGCAGGGTCGTTGGATGGGCATTGGTCTCCTGTTCTATGGAGATGGGTTCAACACCTGTGAAAAACAGATTGCCGTTCTTGGGAATGTCCTATAAACTAAATTGGGGATAAGAATCCCAACCTGTGCTGCTTATATGTATACAAGTTCTAAAGCCCCATTGAGAAGTGCTGGGCTTGGGAGTTGCTAGCGTGCAGCTCATGTGTGGTTGTGTCTAAATAGGGCTTGCAGTGCAGGACCTCAAACTGGTGTTTGCGTGCCTTCTAACCAAAGAAATGTGTACCGACGTTTGAATTTTTTTCTTTCTTTTCACAAAAGCTCCCTAATTTATTGTCCAATGCCACAAGCAATCTGATTTAAAAAGCCTCATATTTCCCTAATTGCTAATAAAGAATAATTTTCCACCACCACCCAGTTTAAGTGTTATGGTATGCCCTGTTTTGGCCTGATGATGTTTAAGAATAAATATTCAAACCTGTTTTTTAAAGACTGGCTAAATTTTAAGTATTGCTAGGGTATATATACCAATAGGTACTTCAGAAGTCCTTATGGTTTGTGATTTTATTTTTTTTTCTGCAGAAAGAATGAAGAATAAATGAATGATAAAAATGACCAAAAAGATTAGTGTGTTGTTGAATAACATGAATAACAAATGCTTCATGCTGTGACTTTGGATAGCTGAAGAGAGGATACAGTTAATATAGTTTTTATAAATTATGTTAGCTGAAGGATTAGATTTTTTAAAATTACTGTTATTTGGAACAGTAATGAACAATTTAAGCTTTTACTTCTTAATCTTTGGAACATTTTTCCCTGACATTTTTTTTGTAGGTATGTATGACTGACTTTCATAGGTCTCCATGTAAGTATTTCTGCACTTCAGATGTGCATATGGTTGTTTGTATCTAGCTCATTTCCAAGTTGCCATGTTTTAGTATGGAATAGGTTGTTTCTGAGCAGTCTGCTTCTGAATCTGAAATCTATTGTGGATGATACTTCTCTTAAATTTTCAGAGAAGTTCAACATTTCAAAAGGCAATAGTATTTTTGTTTTCACTACAGATTATAGCTTTATGTCTTGTAGTCATTTAATACTGGTTATTTTTAATGGATTAACTACCTTGATAGCAGAGAGGAGTTATATCCAGAAAACGTGTGGCTTTTGCACGGTAGCATGTGCATATGTGTAGATATAACACACGGAAGCATTCATTTGGCTATTTATAGGGTCAGCTTTGGGGAAAAAAAAAAAAGTATCCTGCTTTCAGTGGTGAATAATAAACTGAAGATAGTACGTCTAATACCTGCACACTTCCCGTAATTTCTTGCATCTTAGTTTCCTCAAAATTACTTAAACACAAAATCAATTGACATTGCACTTTTTTTCTCTAAAAAGATGTAGTTAATGAAAAGATCATGTCACTAGAGATTTTATCTACAGTTTTGATTAAAATAAATAGGATTAAAATGATGTAGGGTGAAATGTGGTAAATAATTGCTGTTAACTGTAATTGATAGAGCAGATTTCAGAGTGATAGTATTCCTCATTACAGTACTTCTGTTTTTGCCGTTTGATTGCTTTGTAAGTCCTTTCATTTTTAGTCTTCCCCTAACTTAGCTGTCTCATTGTTTCTTATGATCCTTTTGCTTCAGGGTGCAGAATAGAAAACTGTGATTCCTGCTTTAGCAGAGACTTTTGTACCAAATGCAAAACTGGCTTTTACTCGCACAGAGGCCGCTGCTTCCGAGGATGCCCTCCTGGATTTGCAGCTTTGGAAGAGCTTATGGAATGTGTGGGTGAGTCTTCCAGCACAGCAGTCCTGCTGAAGCAGCTCTTTTGTCAGGTGGCCAGGTTCAAATATGGCTCTATTTTTAGGCTGATGCTTAACATTTCTTGTCAAGAAATATTCACTAATGAATTGTGTCTGGATGTCTTTATCCATAATAGTAATAATAATATTTTTATCCAAACTTTGAAATGTTTCGTGACAATCTGTTCTGCATCAGAAAGTTCTGTCCTCTTAACTTTTAATCACCTTGTATGAAGATTTATAACTCAGAATTTGTAAGATTTCAGGAAGGCCAGTTTTGGCACTAGACCTTTATGTCAGTAGTGTACCTGTTGGATTCTTGCCCTCAAACTTACCTACTCATTTTGCCTTTTACCAAGGCTGGAACTCAGGGGCAGGGCAGATTGAGTTCCTGTAGCTCTGCAGCCCCCCCCTTTTCTTTAAGCAAGTAACAAATATAAACCATCAAATAAGTGCTTTTCGTAGAAATTTACTTTGTAATTCTAAGCCATCATTGGCAGTTCTCACAATATTTCTCAAGTCTCACAATTAGATATTTTATGTTGAAACCTGGGAATTGTGTCAGAACAGACTCTTGAAAGAGTATTCTTTGCATTTCATGAGAGAGGACCTGGAAATGTGAACTATTGAGCTTTGCAAATCCAAGTGACAACCAAATAGGATTTATTTATTAAAAAGAGAAAATTTAAATCAATCTCATTATTTTAGGAGTGTTTTTGACTGTATGGGACCGGCATGATGTATAGACATCAGATTGATAGTCTGATGGTTTTATGATCAAGTTGATGTTGGCTAAAAAGATTCTTTCAGGTTCTGTAAGAGAAATTTGCTTTCTAAGTTTTTGCCTGTTAACAGTAAAATTTTCAGGTGATGCTTTCTAATAGTGTATTTTAATTTAAAAACAGGAAAGAAAAGAACTCTAGGAGAATTGCTCACTCACTTTTTTCTTTCACTTTATCAGAAGGCTGTGAAGTGGGTCAGTGGAGTGAGTGGGGAACTTGCAGCAGAAATAACAAAACATGTGGATTTAAGTGGGGCCTGGAAACGAGAACAAGACAAATTGTGAAGAAGCCAGCGAAAGACACGATACCGTGCCCAACCATTGCAGAATCCAGACGGTGTAAAATGGCCATGAGGCATTGTCCAGGAGGTAAGTGTAGTCCATGCCACAAAAATCTTTATGAGCTTTCCTTAACTGAAATCCTATTTCTGACTTGAAAAAAAGAGCTGTTTCATTCCAGCTGAAGGGGAAATCCTGTCTCTGCTCAGCTAGCTAAAGCTGAAAGGCAGCTATGCTATGCCAGTCCTAATTTGTGCAGCAAGACACCAGGGAAAGGCTCAGCACGGGAGTGATCAGTCTCTCAATAGACTGCGAAACTGTGTTTTTCCTGGTGTAGTACAAAGGTTTTTTTCAAAAAGGTGCCTTGTGAAAGAAGACTAACAGGTTGCAGTTTGAGCTTCAGCTTGAACATAAGAGTGATGGTGAAATAACTAATTGCTCTGTGCCTGGCAGGAAGGATTCTGATTTAAACCTCTCTGCAGGTGGCACACCCAGTGCTGGTGTGATGGGTATTTAAATTAAATGAAGTTGGTTACACATGGCATTGTTAGCTAGAACATTGTTAGCTGGAATGTAAGACTTGTTCTGAATATTTTAGGTCAGGGCCCAACTGTGATAGATGTGATACAAGCAGAATAGTGATAGATAGCAAGCTTTTCAGCATGAGATCAGCGTATGGAAAGAGCAACAAATGGGTAAAAGAAATAACCAAATTTCTTTATTATAGTGTTCTAAGATTTGAGTAGTGATGCTGATTTGAAACAGGAAATGGAGTTTCAAATCTGTGTTTGTCACTAGTAGAGGTCAGTTTTTGTTAACTTCTAAATTGAAATGATTAACGTTTCATTTGTACAGACTGAGCACTTAAGAGAGTTTTCAGAATTTGTAGGAGAGGTGGGTGATCAACAGGTGATAAAGATGCCATTCCTTTTTGGAATCATAGCATTAAAGAAAGATTCAGGCTTGAAGGGACTTCAAGAGATCTGTAGTCCAACCTCTTGCTGCAAGCTGGGTCAACCATGAGATCAGACAAATAAAAAGGAATAAAAGCTTGCAGAGTCCTGAGAAAAGTCATAGCTTGAGGAATAAGCTAAAACTGAAATAATCTTAGAATAGGGACATAAATAGGTTTGCTTTTTGTTCTGGGATTATTGAATATGTCATTCTCTGTTACCCAAGGTAACTTGAGTCTGTTATGCACTTTTCCTCCCTGTCCCACTCCCTCTACTCATACACACATGCAAGCACACATAGTGCATAGTCATGGTGGTACTGGGGTGCATTGTACATGCACAGCTAATCTGCAACCTAAATAAACTTGTCAAAGACATCGAAGTGGAACCTACAAAATTAACATCTCTATAGGAAGGAAGAAGAAAGGTCAAAATCGAGGATGACCTGGAGTGCCATGGTACGTTTCGTGGTGTGTTTCATGGTATCTTTGAATATAAGTCAGCTGCATTTACATCAAGGTAGCTACACTTCCCAGTGCTTGCAGCCTGCTGAGGTGGATGAACTGTTCCAGTTACAAACTCTGAAGCCCAAATGGGATTAGTGATCAGATCAGCTGGGGAAGTGTTTTACTGCTAAAATAGAAGGAAGAAAAAAGAGCCTGCTTGAAGTTATAAAAAAGTCTCCAGTCAGGGTTTTGGTTTTTTACCATTGAGATGCATGAAGCTGAGCTTGTAGTGGAAAATTTGGGAAAAATTGCAGAATTCAACTATATGTGGTAGAGATTTAGTCATATATGTACCCAAAGTGTATAGTGGGAGGTATTTCATGGATGCAATGTCTAGTTTCTTATATAAACTCCTGGCAAGTAGGAATTTACAGACATGGGTTTAGTCTTGATAATTTAGTTAGGATACAAATTAGTCAGGTTGTTGTAAATAGTTTGAGAAGTGTGCTTAAGTGAACCACAATATTTATACTGTAGTATGGTTGTGTAACTGTGGTAAGTGGGAGCTATTGAGCATTCATACCTATTTATAGCAGATTATTTTAGGGTGCTTCAAATTTTCTTGTCCAGCAATTCAGGTCACTGTTTAAAGAAAGACCTCTCGAATTTTCTTTTCAAAGGCACAGTGGTGGACTTTCCTAAGAGTTAGGAAATTTGTTGTCTAGTCTATATCAAGGTCTTCAATCAATCTCAGCATTTTTTCCACTATGTATCACGAAAGTTCTTGCTGAGAATACAGATTTGGTGTGAAAGTCTCTTTCTTTGTAGTGCTCTTTCATTACCATAGATTCCAGTAAATCCTAAAGATTACAGTCCTCTCCTGTCCTCCCATGCTGTGGAATTCCCTGCCTGTGTTTTCAGAGATAAAAATAAGTATGTACAAAACTGCAGGTTTGGACTCTCCATGCTGAATACTGATACTTAATACTGCTTCTGTGCCATCACATAAAACACTGGCCAGAGTATAAACTCCTTTCTCTCTCCTAAGAAACTTCTGTGAGGGAGGGTGTTAGTGGTGTTTTAATTGCCTAGGGTAAGTTTCCCTCAGGCTTGGTTATTACTTCAGGTGAGAAAGCCACAGAGACTGTCCTGGTCAAAACTATTTCTTCTACTGGTACTACTGGTTACAGGGAAGTTCAAATCCAGAAGGTGTCCTGGTTGCTAAGAAGGGATTCTGTGGTTTTAAAAATATGCTAGTTTTCTAATGTTAGAATTTCTGTAATTGAGCTTTTAAACTGAGGAAATAAGAGAAGGGTGTAAGGTTAGCACTACTGGGGGACTGAAGAGCCATAATCCTTGTAAATATCAGTTGAGAGGCTGCTAATAAATCCTTTCTTCCTAATGTTCTCTGTATATAAACTCACACAAACATGTAGGATAAGTATTGGATAATATAGCTAAGATGGTTGTAGATTGTGAAGGATTAAATTTAGCACAGGAAGTAAGGATATTTTTTGGTAGAACGGGCTCAAATAAAGTGCTTTTGATAAATGCTTTCTACTTCTGCACATTTTATAGTTACTATTTATGGTCCACGCTACAGAAAAACTTCCGAAACAGATTTGTACATGTTTGCAGAAATGCAGCTAAATTCAGTTTTCCTACTAAGTACTTCAGTTTCATATTTACCAGGGACTGAGATGTTACCCATCTGAAGTCAGATGTTACCCATATGATTGTGGTACAAACCTAGTTGATGAGAATTCTTATCAGTTTCTCAGTACTTGTAGAGTTGTAGATACAAGCTGGAATGAAAGTGAAAAATGATTTCACTTTTTTCTTACTGAAGCCAGCAACGTAAGAAGATAATGTGCTTGATTTCAAATATGTTACTCAGTGATATTTTCTTATTGTCAGGACTAATTGATTTAACTGTTATTACTAGATGGGAATGTCATATTTGTGTCTGTTCATGTTATGTGTGTCACTCTGTGGCTTGGGTGTAACATGATTCATACCGTGAGAGGCTGGACTTAAAAAAAGATTATTTGGATCATTCAGGCTGCCTCCTACCCGTGCTGGTCTCTTCCCGTTAAGGAATTTTCTCCTGTTTAGCTCAGAAAGAAAGACAAAGAAATACCTTTAAAAAATGATTGTTTTACGAGCAATGGGGAAATTAGCAGCCAGAGTTGTTCTGTGGACTGATAAATCTTGCTCTCTTGAAGTTTTCCCATATGTTTATTATAACTATTCTCTTTTTACCTCTTATTTTCACGTTCCCCATGCTCACCTCGGTAATTACTCCTCTTTTGTTTGCACCCTTGAGGAACTTGCAGATTGTTGTCATGTTCCGTATTAAGTATTACACAGGCAAGCAAAGCAGCTCTCTGCTTCTTTTAGTCTTCCTTCCATCAGACTGCAGTTCTTAAACCTGTCCAATAGATTAATGTGCCAAACTCTATCATTTCTACTATGAATCATGATGCCATTCATGAGTGCTTATTTCAGACATGAAGAAAGGGAGCTGAAGATGATATGTATGTCTGCATTAAATTCCAGAGCTCGAAAGAGGAAGGCAGCAGAACAGGTCATGAGGCTACAGTGGGAGGGAGTTCTTGCCTTGACACAGGCATGTAACAGGATGGACTTCATACTGGCTGATTTGATTTGGGGGGGCTTTTTATGCAGTAATCTTTCCTCTTCCTATTGCTGCAGTAGAATTTAAGACTTCTGGAAGAACAACAGTAAAATGATCCCATCAGACTTTCTATCTTTATGCTTATACATTATTAATATTTGAAAATTATGACTGAAAAGACTGAAAGAATGTATATTTAAATATAGAAAGCTAATAAATATGCAAGAGCTGCAAAATGCATGTTAACTAAGTAGTGCAAGGTTCTTTTAGTCTGGTAAGATACTAGTGATGTGACAAACAGGGAGCTGATGACCCTGGTTTGCAAAAAAATATTTAAGGTAAAATAGACAATGTTTAGAGTAAAACAGTACATAAACCTTAGAGAAGACACGACCTATACATTTTGAGTATACTAAACTAGCATAATTGCTACTAGGAGGCATATTACAGGTATAGTTATCTCTAGTAGGTAAGTATTTTTCCTTTCTTTCAAATGATGTATTTTGTCTGAGAGTGAATGTTACAATTTTTCTGGCTTTACCTTGACAACCTGCAGCAAAAAGGATCAAAAATGTTCTTCTGTCATTCAACTACTTTACCCAGAAGCTTGATGCTACTTACATTTGTTTTCTTTTGAAATCTGTCAAAGGAAATCTGAATTTCTCTCTAAATATAAACAAAGATTTATTTAGAAGAGGCTAACTGAGGATTTGGGGGTTTTTCAGTTGTACAACAAACAAAATCATAGTCCAACTTCCTGCTCAAAATAGGGTCAGGCAAGGTGCTCAGGGGCAATATCCAGTCTGGTCTTGAAACTCTCCAAGTGTGGAGTCTGCACAGTCTTTCTACACAAATGTGTTGAGTATTTTAGGGTCTTTGTGGTGAAAAGTTCTTCTTCATATGTAATCTGAACTACTCTTTGTTTCAACGTTTGTGTCTGTCATCCTCCCACCACACACCATTGTGCAGAGCCTGAATCTTGTGTCCTTGATGACCTCTACATAGGTAATGGAAGGCTCACCAAAGCCTTCAATTCTTTGGGCTCAACAAACCCACTTCATTCAGTCTCTTACCACAGGGCAAGTGCTCCAGCTTCCACCCATGTTGGTCGCTCTGTGCTGAACTCCATCAACATCTTTCTTGAACCTAAAGCTGCACATGGTATTCCAGATGTGGTCTGATGAATGTCAACTGGAGGGAGATGATCACTTCCCTTAATCTGCTGTCAAGCTGTATTAACAGGTCAGCAGATTGAGGGAAGTGATCACTGCTGCCAGGGCACACAGCTGGCTCACGTTTAGCTCAAGTTTCAGCAGGACCCCTCAGATCCTTCCCAGCAGAGCTGCTCCCCAGCCAGTCAGTGCCCAGCCCACATTTTTTCAGGGAGTACTTTCTTCCCAGATGTAGAACGTTGCACTTGATCAGCACTTGGTGAGTGATCTTTGTGATCAGACAGATGATTATGTTCTTTTGAGATTTTTGACTATTTCTACACTTTAGTGCCCAATGTTGAAAGTTCTGTAAGCCAGGATACTTTTCAGGTCTTCATTTATACATTACACCTGTAGTTAGTGCACAATACCTGCAAACATCATCTCCCCTTTGAGAAGGCATTCTCTAGGTGAGAGTCTTGATACTTCTAAGAGCAGGAAGTTGGACTGGTGGCCAACCTGGATGAGCCTGTGGCTGTGAAGAGCAGAACATGCTGTGCGTTTAGGCTGAAGAACACTCTTCTTCCTGTTCGGGCTTTGCAGAACTTCTGATATCTGCCACTGTCAATTAGAAAGAAGCTGGAATTGCTGGTCATAGGGAAGAGAAACAAAACAAGGCTTTATTGTGTGTGTTATAGTGCTGAGATCTCTTAATTTGGCCTGTTTTATTGAATGTTTTGAATATAATGCTGTTTCATACATTTCTGAGTTAAGCTTTAATCATAATGAAAGTTTAGATAGAAGTGCTGATTTTTTAACTTACTTGAACATTTGTCTTTGGCTCAATGCTGCACACTTGTAATTTCAAAACCTTGCATAGATTCTAGAAGATACATGGCACAATGTACCTTGATTTTAAGCTGATGCAGTAGAGGAACTATAGAGACACAGATATAGAGCTGTATTTTAGTTTTAGATTGACTTTCTAATCTTAAAGAAAAGTCTAGTCTAACTTGTTGACATTTTTAGCAACTTGAGGATTTCATTCCATTATTAGTTAAGTCATGACATGAATGTATGTGGCCAGTTACAGAGGAAAGAAAATGATCTTCCTTAGAAAAGATTAACTTATAACTTGAGGTATGATCTGAAGAAGGATGGTAGCAAACAAAGTATTGTGATTTTGGGAAAGATGATAGGATTTACAGATAACAAGATCTTGCTGCTTTGGTCAGTGCTGTATGAATCTTGAAGACATTGGAATATTATTTATCACTGTAATACTAAAAACTACACTTTACAAGTTCTATCAGCATTTTAACTGAGACTGTAGTACATAGAATTTTTAGCAATACATTGTCACTGACTGTTAATTTTGCAGTAGCATTGGACCAAATCTGCCCTTTTTTTCCCCTCAGCAGACAGGTAGAAACTGCATTAAGGATAGCTCCACTGAGTACTGGCTTTGCTAGAATGTTGGTATCACCAAGCAGGCTTGCCTCCTTGGTGTGTTTTGTGGACACCGATTACACTCTGACCAAGAAGGCTTGGCCTTGGCTTTTTCTGAAAATATAACCCATAATTTTCAGTTAAGAAGCATGACTCAAAGCTCCTGAAGGAAGAAAGGGAAAACCATTTCAACATCAGCAGAGAGTTCATAAGTGAACTCCACCAAAGACACTTATTTGCACAGTGCAGGTTGGGGAAGCAATAATAATGAGCAAATATTTCTGTGAGTATTTTAGTTGATGGCTGTTCTGTGCATTTTGTGAAGGAGCTAGCAAGTGAGAGCAAGAAGGGACAAGATGAAGGTAGTTTGGAGGCTTTCCAGAAAACAAGAACAGTTTTATAGTATGGCTTAACCCTCAGAGCCTGGCATGCTTGTTGGTACATTTGTTCAGGAAACAAGCTTTTGTCAGCTGCAGAATCTGCTTGTCTGGATTGTCAACATCTGCTTCATACAGAGAATGTTGTGCTGAGAGCATTACAAAGTGGGGGTTTTTCTTCCCTTTAGCAGATCGCATTCAGAAGGGGTGGCTGCAGGTGAAAGCTAATAGTAAAGGATATCTAAACTGTAAGGAAAATGAAACTCGTGATACTTCTCATTTTGGTGAGACAGCCTGCAACTAGACTTTTAAGTGTTTTAAATTAAGGCACATAAGCGAGAGATGTAGTTATATTATCACTAGTCAATAAGTTTGTGACAGCTGATAATAAGAAAAATAAAATCAAAATCGAATCACAAGTAGGTTGGAAAGGGCCACAGAAGGTCATTTAGTTCAGCCTCCTGCTCAAATCAGGTCAACTATGAGAAAACCAGGATTAGCTATTACTCTGACAATCCTCAGGGATTAAATAAAATACTTTCCCTTTTTTGGTCATGGCTCTGTTCCTCTTCATATGCTTATTTGTGAGATGATGATTTATAAATTAAAGGACAAATGGTCTTAGTTTTATTTGTTTCAAAGTGAAAAATACAGAAATGCACAGAAAATTTGTAATTATATTTTCATGACATATGCATTTCATCAACACTTGTGCATGCAAGTATGTACCTGCATTGGAGAACTTTTATACCTGATGCCTCTTAGCTTTGCAGATGAGCGTTAGGCAGTGTACCTCTCAGCCAAGAGGATACTATAAAGTAACTGAAGTATAGAAAGAAGCTCTGATTTTTCTTTTCTGCATTAAAACATAGCATTTTTTTTTCTTAGCAACAAAAAATCCTCTACTGATATTTCTTGTATGTTTGTCTTTTTTTTTTTCCACTCCTGCATCAGGGATAGGAAAATCAAGAATCTCCATACTTTCATATCAAAGCAATAAAGAAAATTTAGGTGTACTAATGATGTAATATGAGCAGATATGTTCTTTCCTTAAGGCTTATGAATAACAAATCTGTTAGTGCCTCAGAACCCAGTATGACATGTTAATATTTGCAGCTGTAGGACAGAGATACAGAAAGATTAATATAAATATTAATTTGTGTGTTATTTGGTCATATGAATGAGGAAATACATGATTGCATGAATCTATGAAATCTTATTCTGAAAATTCCCTTGCTCACAATATGTTTCGGCTGAATTAGTGTTACAGCACTTCTTTTAAAATAACAATCCCCCACCCAAGCAACAAAAAGCCTGAATACATGCAGAAAAGAAAATGCCTACACATCTGTGAGCTAGGAGATTAAATAACTCCATTATGCAAGCATTTGACTCTTAGTTATTTAAATGAGTTCAAGTATAAACTTAGGATAACTTTTAAAAAATTGCCATTATTTTTCTTTTATATTGTTGGAAGCAATCCATTCCTATGTTATTTTTTAAAAGGAAAATACAATCCAATTAGGCTTGTATCTGAAAAGTAATAAAAAAATAGCTTTTATAAGCTATATAAACTTAAACATCAGTTCATAACGACATAAACATAACAGCAGTTATGTTTAATTCTAAACCCAAGTTCTATCCAGTGAGGATCAACATCCAGGTTTCCTGTGCAGGTTATACAGCAGTGACCTCTCCTCTGTGTTACTAAATTACATCACATTGCTTCATGGTCTAGGTGGCTCTCAAAGCTCTGTGAACAAGATATGGCTGTTGATTCATCTTTCTCCATTTTCTGTGCTTGAAATAAGGTCAGTTAAATTACGTGGCTATGCAATTAAGTGCTCTGAAAAAATCAACACTTATTGAAAATAACCCTTCCAAGATTTAGGTAATTTAGGTAATTGTTCAGTAATTTTCCTTGAAACTGTCATGGTGTATCTTGGGTGGGAGTTGAAACAGATTGATACCAAGTCACAATGCTCCTACGAAACATTTTTTTTTTCCCTCTTTTAGTCCAGATAAATAATACTGTAGGTTACAATTGCAGTCACTAAAATGTGTGGGTATGTGTGAATAGGGTGCAATAATACATTACTTATGTTGAAACCTGTAACTTAGCTTAGATAGATTTAAGTAGCTTACCTTTCCTTGGAATGCCGTTGTAGGGAAGTTTGTGTTTGGTTGGTTTGCTTATTTAACTGATGGATCTAGTTTTTAAAGGTTTTAAGAGGCTTCTTTCACTTTGAATTAAGCAGAATTTAAAAATGTATGGTTCTTCTTAAGACTAGAAATAAAATTTGTCTGAAGTGACCTGTAGAGGGTACCTTTCATGACATTAGAAGAACACTTCTGTGGAAAAGGGTTGTTGCAATCAGATTTCTGTTTTAGTATCTTGTAATGGACTATATATATCTAAGTGCAGGGTTTTAGCTCTACATACCTATCGGGACAATTCAGCTTATGGAATTTTTTGTATTGTTTTACCATATTGCAGCATGAAACATTTTCGAATTATTTTTAAAGGATTATCAGGGAATTAGTGGCAGTACAGAAGAACTGACTCAAGTGCATTTTCCCCTTCCTTTGGAATATAAATTACACCTCAATACTCCTTTTTAGTTAAAGTAAGAGGAGTTATTTTCTTGGGAAGATATTCACATACCTTTTCCTATCATTAAAAGATTGTATGCACAATTTATTTATTGCCATCAGTATATCTTAAACCAGTGCTTTCAACATGTCTGTTTCCTGAAGTATATTATATTTCAGAAGTAGCAAGGGTATCATGTGATGCGGTATCTCCTAGGGGAGTTATCTGGTTGTAATGACTAAGTTCCAGAGTGTAAATCCTTGTAAATGACCAGACTGTGAGTTAGAATTATCTCATGACAATTATACAGTTCATGGTTGTTTAAAAATGCTGAAGGAAAGCCAGTTGCTAATCCACATGGAAATACAAATCCTGAAAAGAGCTGTAGCTGATCCAAGTACACAGATTGAATTTGTCCATAAAAAGGTACTTCACAAATTTTACTGTGCGTGCCCTTATGAAGTAAATCCTGTTTATTTTTCTCTTGCTCATTCTGAAACTACAATCCACCTGTAGGAGGAAAAAACCATACACTTACTCATTTCTGACTCTTAACCAGAAAGCTATTGTTGTACATTATAAGTGTCAGTCATTTCAGTCACAGCAGGGAAACCAGCAAGCACTCACCTACTGGAGTTTTTCTTTTCCTCCCTGAGGCTCAATCAGCAAGGCACAGTTCTATGCGTAGCCTCTCCCCAACCACAGCCCTGTGTATGGCAGGTCTGGAGACCCATCTGCTTCAGGTGTGGCATGACTAGAGAGCAGCCAGCCTTACTCATTTTTAAGGATTCACTTAAGGTTTTCCTTGCACAGAAGTCTCTTATTAAGTAATAAACCTATTATGCTCTACAGATATTCTTTGTTTTCACAGCATTGATACCAGCATTGATCTTGATGTACTCCTGGCAGAATTTTTGGTTGGAGGTTTCTGATACTCCTCATCTTTTGTACATTTCATCGCTGCAGCAGGACGTGTGCTAACAATGGCAGTGTTTGGATATTGGAGGTTATTCCATAAATAATGACAACTGTAACTTCACCATACTATAATATTTAGAAAATATGCAGTATTTAGACTCTATCTGCCTCATCATCCTTAAGGATGCTATAAGAAAAAACATGTATGACTCCTGAGGTTGGGTCTTGGTGATCTCTAACCATCTGTGACAGAAATTAGATTCTATAGATGCACATGTGATTACCAACAGTTAAATTATCAGTTTAAGTAGATAAAGCTTTTCAGCTGAGACATAACTGAGTGCATGCTCCTTGCACAGTACCAATACAAAGTAAATTATCTAAGTATACATTACCCTCTGACTTGTGGTAGGCTAGCAATGTACATGCAGCTAATTACAGCTGCTTGGCTGTTAAGCTAGGAACTCATTATGTGGCTGTAACTTCATTGATTGTGATGGCTTGTCTGTACCCTTTATGATAGCTTTCTTCTTCTGAAGAAGAATCATTTTGAATGCTCTGTGGCCTGCTTGCTTGATAGCTAGGGGCAACCTAAGGTAGCCTAAGACAGGAGCCTTATGGTTTCAGGCTGAATTCAGCAAAAATTGTTTGCCCCTATCCCACAACCAGACAGGGCAAATCTGGAGAGTAAAGAATCCAGTAAAGAGGAGGAGAGAGGAAAGAATATGAGAAATATATAGTTATGGTTTCTTCCTGTTCTTTGGCTCTTTAGACAGAAAAAAACCCAAAACATGTAGAGACATTTGAGTCCTAATTAAGGGCTTTGGTAGCTGCATGCAAAAGGTAAAGCCTATCTACACATGCTGCTTCACATGCTGGTTTCTAGTGCCATTTAAAAACTGACACACAATGGGCATGTCTACAATCATGTGTTGTTCAGAGGCTTCCAAGCTGGAACACATAAGGTAGCTCAAGAAATGGAAACAGTTTAAGTGTCAGCATAATGCTGTGCAAGAGTTAATTACCCATGCTGAGAGACAGGATTTATTGGATCTGGCACAGTGCTGTGCAGATAATGATGTTTTCATGCCATGAGGTACTATGTTTGTGATAGCTGTGATTTGCTATATGGATGCATAGCTTATGGGTGCTAACTGGGGGAGCCTCATTCTCTTGTGGAGTTTACTCCTGTCAAATAATAATCATGGAGGGGCTCACAGAAAATCTGGAAAGGGACACTTCTGAATTCATAAATGAAGCAGGTTCCAGTACTCTGCTGCAGGCCAGATTTAATTTAATTAACTTGCACCAGCTGGCTACAGGAGTAAAGGAGGAATGCCAACAGGGAATAGGTGAAGGAGCAGTCTCCCCAGCTGCTCTCACTTGATCAAGTCCTGCTGGTGGTAGAACTAGGCTGGAGTCAATTGAACAGATTTTTAATGATGTGCTGTGGAAATTCTTCATAGAGAGCTTCTAGATACATCTGCATTTTTACCTGTCATGAGCAGCACAGAAGGAAGGGGAATGGAGGAAAAGATCTGCTGCCTATTCTTATTGTTGCTTGGTTTTGGTGGTTGTTTTGGGTTTTGTTTTTTTTTTTTTTTTAGAGCTTTCTGAGATAATTTGAGATTTTTACCTCAGATTGGAAGGCTTGATACCATTGATTCCCATTGTACTTTTTGCTTTGCACCTCAGAGGTGAATTAAAAGAACTTTCTCTCGATAACTTTGAATTCCATATTCATTCTGAAGAACTGCAAACAAGACTTCAGGTAATGTTTGGAAAAGGAGTGGGAATGTGAGCAGAGAACAGAAGCAATAGAAGGCAAGAACTGTTCATGATGAACGGGGCATCACTACTCTGAATTGATGTTACATGGTATTATAGCCTCACATTAAAAATGGGTAGATTTTTTTAAAAGTTCTGGGCACAGTCTTAAGAATGAATTAGCCTAAAAAGAGTAGCAATATGTAAAATAACAGAATTATTATGGTTGGAAAGGACCTCTAGGATCATCAAGTCCAGCCTTCATCCCAGCATCTCCCTAACCACTAGACAATAGCCTCAAGTGCTACATGTACTTGTTTTTTAAACACTTCCAGGGATGCTGACTCCACCACCTCCCTGGACAGTCTGTTCCATTGCCCAACCACTCTCTCAGTAAAGAATTTCTTTCTAGTATCCAATCTAAACCTCCCCTGATGCAACTTCAGGCCATTTCCTCTCATCCTATCATTAGTAATTTGGGAGAAGAGACTGACACCAGCCTCACTAGAACCTCCTTTTAGGTAGTTGTAAAGAGCAATAAAGTCTCCTCTCAATCTCCTTTTCTCTAAACAACCGCAGTTCCCTCAGCTGCTCTTTGTAAGGCATGTTTTCCAGACCTCTCACCAGCCTCGTTGCCCTTCTCTGGACCCACTCCAGCACCTAAATGTCCATCTTATACTGTGGTGCCCAAAACTGGACACAGTACTCGAGGTGAGGTCTCACGAGTGCTGAGTACAGGGGCACAATCACCTCCCTACTCCTTCTGGTCACACTGGTTTTGATACAGGCCAGGATGCCGTTGGGCTTCTTGGCCACCTGGGCACACTGCTGGCTCATGTTCAGTCAGTTGTCAACCAACACCCCCAGGTCCTTTTCTGCCAAGCAGCTTTCCAGCCACTCTTCTCCAAGCCTGTAGTGATGCATGGGGTTGTTGTGACCAAAGTGCATGACCTGGCACTTGGCCTTGTTAAACCTCATACAGTTAACCTCAGCCCATTGCTCCAGCCTGTCCAAATCCCTCTGCAGAGTCTTCCTACCCTCAAGCAGATCAACACTCCCACACAATTTCGTGTCGTCTGCAAATCGAGCAGTGTTAATTATGATGGACACAATACTGCACCAGTATGTTTCATTCATAGAGACTCCTTTATGCAGTAAGTCCTCTCTCTTAAACATATTTATTTTGTGTGTCTAAACTGGCACAGATTAGATTTTGAAGGGGCTCCCTCAGAAGGGGCTAATGTCTAATGTAAAGTGTCCTCCAGAGAATGAGAATCTTACATCACCTTTGTCATTTAATGTGAGAGTTTTATCAGTTTATGTTTCTTTACACAGCGTGAATCAGGAAGAATGCTATTGGAATTCAAATGAAGGCTGAGTTTATATAGCCTTATATATCAACCCCAAGTTTAATTCTTTTATCTTATGTTGTGCATGTCTATTTACTGCGTATAAATGTTGCAGACACAGTAGCAAACTGTTAGCTCATCTTCTAAGACTAGTCCTTGGCAATCTGTCTTCTTGTAGAACCTGGTTAGCTTGGCTGTTCATATATTTGACCATTTTAAGTCATTTTATTCGAATTATATTTTATTGGTTACATATGAGCATTCCTCTGCATTTGTAGCTGATCAGACATGTTAAGTCTGATGACTTTTGTGAACCTGGTGCCAAGTCAGACTGCTGGAGAGCAGCGAATTGTTCAGTTGCCCTGCAAAGGGCAACAGTGGTAGGACAGCAATAAGAGTAGGTGCTTTACAACATGTCAGATTTATTAAAAACTTTACGAAGTTCAGACAAGGAGCATGACTTTCAAGCACCTATGTTTGAGTTGCACTATCATGTAGTATAAAGATCCCAAGTATTTCCAATGACATAAATACCCCATGGTAACACCATGGCACACATTATGCACTCCTGATGAAAATGACAGCCAGCTCTTAAATTACTCTGCTTCTCTGTCAGATACAAATATGAACATCTTGAATGGGTTACCAACTGTACTTACACAAAGAGTTCAGCGCCGTAGAAAGAATACTATAAAAACTGTCAAATTTTTCTTGCTCAATTCATGGCTTTTGAAGTTGCACAATGAAACCTTAGCTGCTGACTGGATGCCTAGCAGCTAGGGCCTGGCAGCTTTGATCCGATCTAGCGTAGCTGTCTTGAAGCTAGATTGCACTTAGCTCTAATACTGTAGTATCTTCAGTACTGACAAAAGTGCTGCATTTGTCTGCTACTTGAAATGACAAATGCCTAAAAGGTTTCTAAAACAAAGCTAGTCAAAAACTACCACGAAGATGGTTAAATTCCAGCTTTGTATTTTTGCTCTGAATTTATGGACCAGTTTATTTTGTTACCTCCTGATTTGCCATCTGTTCCGTATAACATCTAAACTAGAAGAAACAACTTTTGTAGACCTAGTAAAGAAACCCTACAATTAGACCGAATATAGAGAATAAATTTTAAATGTTGCAAAAGATAGCGCAGGAGAGATGCACTAAAAACCAGTTCATAATGCTGCCATGTAGCACTAGGAGTGGTATGTAAGTAGGGCTATTTGAGTGTATTTACAACAGAAGAAAAGAGATTGTATTTAATGACTGATGGCTGAATAAATTGCCGGGCCATAAGTACTCCACAGATAAAAAATACCTACTGAGCAAATCCTGTGTCAGGCTTCAAATCATTGTTGTGATTACCCTAAAAGAATGTACTGTGGCAGAATACAGAGAGAGAAGTCTTGAAGCAAAAGGAAACTGATTTCAAGATCATTACAGATGTGTCAGTTTTATAGTACAAAAACCTGACATTCTGATGTAATGGTCAGAATCATTTTTTTGTAATCCTTGAAGGTGATTAAAAATATATTCTCTGCAGGATTTAGGAATATATGCTATCAGCTGTAATTCGCAGCACTCAGTACATGTTTATTCTGCCAAGACTTTATAATCAGCTCTGCAATCCAATGCCAGCTTGAGCATAGACTGCAGTAATACCTCTTTTGAGAGCAGGGGAAGCCTGCAGGGGAAGCAGGATCATGAGTCCTAGACATGTAAGTGGAAAAATCCTGAGAGATAAGGTTCATTTTTTTTCTTGCAGCCAAGGCAAGAAAAAGGAGAAGAGGGATTTATCATTTCTGCAGAACTCAGTAATAGAGATGGCCCCAAACCCACCAAACTGTTTTGTAAGAAGTTTTATAACATGCTGAATATTTCTTACAACTGGAGTTTTATGAAATAAGTAATTGTCCTTAAAATTCATGCTTTAGAATAAGTTAGTTCACACAGCTTTTCCAGAACAATGTTTTTCAGGTGGACTATATCGTGAAAGAATAATATATTACTTGTCCCTTACTTTTCTTCCACTCATCAGAATTACTTTTCAGGGAGATTAAAGAAATTCCATTTCTTTGGAGGGGAACATCCTGCTCCTATAATTACAGTGTCAGATGTTTACAGTATCTCAAACTGACTCAAGCTTATAAAGCGTTCACATATTAGTCCTTTTGGTGAGATGCTTTCTGGAATAGGTCAATGTTGTTCTACAGGCGAGTTCCTATTGATCTCCCATAGCACTGATGAGCATGAGCTTCTTGATGGTTATTGCCTAAAGTTAGAAGTTCCGTCAAAGCCAGCAACGTTTCATTGCTTCACTGGTTAAAATGAGAAGCAAATCTGGCTGCTTTGTAATCATTGCTTACTACACAAAGTAACAGGATCTCAGAACTTAAAAGTGAGCTTAAAATAGGAGCCAGAATATAACTACAGTAATTCTCAGTTCAATAGAGCAATTTTGGAATCTCTCTCTGATTAAAAGAAGGTTGTTCTAGAAGAAATGGTTAAATAAAACAAACAAACAAACAAAAAACCCACAAAACCACAAAAGCAACAGACAAAAACACTTTCCCCAGCCAGCTGAGTGTAGAATAAGAATTTAAGTAGCATTGCTGAACTTGAAGTTGTGAGTGGCTGCACCACTGTGTGCACTTCAAAGCTGGGAGTAAAATGTTGCAAAAGAACCACTTAATTTTTTTTTTTTTTCCTTGACAGTTGTCCAAGTCAGCATCTCTGTATCATCTTTCAGGACTTTCAAAACAGGGTGTGGTTTTTTATTGATAGGAGTGTGTTTTATTTTTCTGTGTGAACCAAAATGCAATCTAATTACACAATTAACCGCAAACTCTCTAGAACTGTTCAGTATGTAGTAAAGACATCTTGTCAGCTCAGCAGGGATTGAATTGTTTTGTCTACCTTCTATACCACTTATACTAATTTTTCTAATGGTTTTGGTCTAAGACAATAATAAACAAAAGAACAGGGGAATGCCTTTTTACTGAGAATGGTGTGTTGTGGAAACTTTGGACTTCTTCCTCAATCAGAAATCACTGATTCTGGAAAGACACTTTTTCAGGAGGTTAAACTCTAATACTAGCAGCAGGGTAATGCTTCAGCTGCCAAAGGAAAGGTACAAATGCTCTGAAATCTGTATTTGTCCCCCATGGACACTTGGAGAGAGCTCAGATACTTCCTTCAGCAGAACTCTTTGAACTGTGGAAGATACCATGCATCAATCACTTGCAGAAATTGTTATAAAAAGGCTTTACCCTATTACTTCCTAAGACAATTAAGTGAAGAGAATGAAACAGTAATGAGGACATTAATAGGAGTTCCCTGTATTGCTTTCTTGTGTGATTTTTGTCACCAGTTTTCTGATTTTTTTAAAGCTCAACTGCTGGAACCACAATGTAATAACAGTTTTCATGTTTTAACTGTTTTTCCAGTCTTTGTAAGCTGCAGGCGAAAGTCTGAAAACACAGACACAAGGAATGTTTCAATACCAGAAATTAAAGAAAAAGCACTGGAAATTAATTATTGCTTTAAAATCTGGTGGTTTTAAATGTCACTTGTGACTGGTGCATGATTTTTGACTCAATGTACTTGTCAAACTTATACCTGACATCCAACCCCAAAAGGAACACATTTAAAAGTGCTGGTCTGGAGCTTCAATGTTTGCTAAAATGCTGAGTCTCATTTAGGTGATAAAGTGAGAACTCTGATGTATTTCTGTATGAAGACATTTGGTATATAATTTGTGAAGGAGAACACTGCTGTGTAGGACTATAGATG
Organism: Actenoides lindsayi; assembly: GCA_025331215.1. Taxonomy (NCBI): domain Eukaryota; kingdom Metazoa; phylum Chordata; class Aves; order Coraciiformes; family Alcedinidae; genus Actenoides; species Actenoides lindsayi. The sequence goes on along the minus strand of WTSP01010755.1, from coordinate 14,097 downwards.
TGGTGTATTTCCAAAGAGCTTGCTTTCATGGTATTTACGTAAAACCTAGTCAGCAGCAAAAAATCAAGTGTTATTAGTCAAGGAACACTTAAATGCAGTGAACTATCGTGTTCATTTGAGGAGATTCAAAATTCATATTCCAGTTTAGGCTCTGAAAAATGAGCTAACACAATGCATTGTGACTGAGCAAAATGGTAATTTACTTCCTTGGTTCCTGCCAGGAGTTTCATGTGTGTTGCGTAGGTATAATTGTGTGTCCTCAGAGAGATTGCACTAAACCCAGTTATGATACAGTCAGACTTACTAAATCCTTTATTAAGCACAGCAATTTCCTGATACAGATAAAAAAACTTCAGTCTTTAGTTATATTTACATTCTGCTAGTAAAAAGTAGCTTCTTTTAAAAATCTGTTACTTGCAATCTTTGAAGATGAGTTAATTGAAGTTATCCTGCTACATTAGTGTTCATGGGAATATGGTGTTCAGTTGAGCCAAATTTAAAAGAAAAAAGTGTGTTTTTAAAAGGCCATTGAACGGTAGTGATGCCACCATGCTACCACACATACTGGATTTGGAAAGCAAGTGCTTTTGGTTTGTTTCACTGTCCAGAGTAGTAGGAAGGAGAAAGTGTGGGAGGTTTCAAGCCTAAGCCATTTTACAGAAAATGAAGTGATAATTGTAACTGCCGTTGGCCATATGACTCAGTAGTGACTTGAAGAAAAATTGTTTATGCTTAGCAGAAGTGAATACTAAACAAGCTACATAATCTCATTTTTTGCTAGCAAACATATTTTCCTGTTAAAAAGGAGCTAAAATGTACTTCTGGTGACCTTACACTTCTGAAGATAAGTGCAAGAAGTACTTTGTCTAGTTTGGAAGTTTCGGAGTGGTTTTCTGCCAATTTTTTTTTTTTTTTTTTTAAAGGAGGATTTAGATCTTCCTTGCTTGAAGCTTCATACAGTGTTTATTACAGGTTAGCTTTATTTTGATGGAAAAATAGCAGGAAAACAAGCATTTAATCGTGCATATAATGTTAAAATTTGGAAACATTTTTTATTTGAGCTACTGTAGCTCAAGAGCCAACATTTGTTATTCTGCTTTGATTTTTAGAAGGCTCAACACATTTGATTAAGATAGAGAAGCTTAGATTTTGTGTCCGCTTGATTTTTTTCTAAATAGATTTGCCGTCTCTCATGTTTTTAATTTATACCTGAAATTTAATCATGTTATCCCCAAAAGCTACTGCTCCATATTAGAGAGATTGGGACAGTAGTTGTTTATCTATAAATACAAATATTAACACCTCTGTACATGTGTAGAAGTAAAAGCGGTTTGTATGCTTCCAGGCTTGCTAGTATTTCCTAAATCCAGAAGATACTTGCAGCTAGAATAATTTGAATCTTTAGCTATTGGTACTTCTTTTAATACACAGCTGTTGTTCAGGCTTTGAAAAATTTGTTCAGTAACAATTTTATTATTAGCAGGCCCTACTGAGTGCTGAGCAGTTTTGAACATTTGCTACTGAAGAGTATTCTTTCAGACGGATGAGTGTGTTTTAAGACATTCCTCTGGCTTTTTTCAAAATGCTTTACTGAATTCTAGTTGGACTTGCTGTTCTGAACCCCTCGGGAGGTTGTGAAAATGTCCGTCATAAAGTTAGGCTTTTTCTGCCTGTATTAATGGTACTGTAGTGTATGCTGTGGGATTTTTGCAGTCTTCTATTTCTCTAAACTAAAATTCAAGATTGAAAAATGCTAGACTACAAGTACTCCCACAGAACTGCATTTATTTTTTTTTCCCCAGAAGCAGTGACCTGATTTATGAAATATTTCTGACTGTGTTGCAATTATACGTGTTAGCCCAAGTGGGACAAAATAACCTAGTGGTCACGTGTGCTGAACAGTCCTCAAGGAGCTCTCCATGATGTTGGTTTAGAAATGAAGCCTGAAACTCTTTGGCGGTACAACTTTTTTTCACTATTGGAATTGCCTCATATCAGTGAAAATATACTTCATTTATTTTCAAGTATTTAAAATTTTACTTTTACAAGAGCTAAATCAAGGGGTGGAATGATGAATGGAAGAGTGAGGGACAGAGGTTTCTTTATTGTAGCTACCTGTGAATTACTTACTAGTTTGGTATAACGGTAGTGCAGTATCTCTTTGAATACAGTCTGGATATTAACCTGCATCCCTAGGATCCTACCCATGACCTCAAGAATATTTAGTTTTCTATATAATTGCAAAAATTCTTGAACATCATTTAATTTATCTTACCCTTAAAAAGGGATGTAAAATCTCTCCTTGAAATCATGCCCTAAGAACAATCTTTCTTCCAGTCTTTGGAGCTTCCAGTACTGGCTAGAAGTAGAAATTGCAGAAGCATATGAAAATATTCAAATTGTGGTTAATGGTTTGTGTTTTGTTTTGTGAGATTATATTGTTATTGTACTGTGTATAACTGTGTTACTTGATATACAGCTATTTTTCTAAATGTCAAGATGTGGCTAGTGAATAACCTTAGAACTCCATGGTTACTACAGTAAATGAGTTTCAGTGGAATAATGCAGTTTGGAGAGCAGACATAACTGTTGCGCACACTGTGCATTTTTTTGTTGGGACATTTCTGTTTCTGGGTTTTTTTTTCTTTTACTTAACTGTCTAACATAGCCACAAAAAAAAATTGGTATTTTTTTTAAGTCACTTGAGAAAAAACAAGTCGGATAGCATTTCATAATATTCCGTTCAAATCTTTAGCGTAATTTGTCAGTCCTGTCTTGAGACAAGATTTGATACCGTTTGATGGAGCAACTCTTCATTCAGGATGCTCGTACAAAGACAGATCCGCTCTTGTGCAGGTGTTTGCATAGCACGTATTTTAACTCCAGGTATACAACAAGCTGTAGTAGCTTTACCAAAAAATGACTTCTCGAATATGCTGATCTTAGCATACATGCATAACACCATCAGTTTTCTGCCCTTCCATAAAATAATTTCAATACTTTATTTTAAAACTAGTGTATCAAGTAATTTCATTCTGAGGGCGATTACAAAAAGCATCACCTAACATACAGTCACCAAAATGCCTACATGTCATTCCCTCTGCCTTTGGTTATGCCTTATTAGGTAGAAAGTTCATGGTTTTCTTACCAATTATATGTTTCTCCATTAATGAGAGAAAAACAAGTGGTGCAACATGTGCCTTGGTGCTCTGTCATTTAGAACATTTGATGCTTTAGTCCAGGTGTGGACATTGCTGTACTGGGGAAAGGGCAATTTGTACACTGAGAGGAGTGATGGGAAACTCTACACGTTGTGTAGAGAAAATTTCTGAAGCCTGTGGAGCGCTATGGAAAAAGCAACAACTTCAGTGAGAATTTGCCTAAGATACAGTAATGCCAGCAAAGTAACTGCAGCTTATTGGATGTATCTGAAGGTAGAATATCATTCTTTGATAAACTGTGGGTACTCTTCCCTTACAACTGAGACAATAGCACCATTTTTGTCTCTTTTTTACTATCTTAGAGTACTTCCTCTATTTTACAGTCCCTCTATGAATCTGTTTCTCTGCTACAATAATAATAATGATCAATGTATTAAATGACTTTAAAACTAAAAAGATTCCTTTTGCCTTGAAATGTCAATATTACAGCCTGAAATTCATTAACCACTTGTACTTTGATTTCTGAGTCTACATACTAATCTTCTCAAAATAACATTTACAACTGAAATTTTGCAGTTTTCGTGTTGAGGTGGGGGGCATAGACAGGGAGGCACTGTGCTTAAAATTCTCTTTTAAAATGCTTATTGGGCCCACCATGATCTTCTGTGTGTAGTTTTTACTTCAAAAAGCTCAGATGATTCAGCTGCACATCTGCAACAAACTCTTACCATTTGCATTAGCACAATAGTTGGCTAATAATGTTCTGCCTCAATGCAGAACATTAACAGATGACTTTCTCTTTTCTGACCCCATTTAAGGACAGGGAAAATAATTTTCTGTTTGCTTTCTGAAAGATGATAGAGCTCTTACTTCAGACTGTTGTCTGATGTAGGCAGTTTATAAAAGGAGAAATCTTAACGAGTCATTTAATCAGAAATTAGTGTCTCCACATGCTTTCATCTTTTGTAACTACCATTCTGGGCCATTCTTTCAAAACTGAGTAATTGGAAGTCATATGCAAAAATATACAGTCACTTTCAATAGTAGTAAACCTAGGATAACTGAAATGCAGGCATTATGACCTTAATTTATAAGGCATTTAAATTAGAGGTGGGGTGATGCACATGTTTTTGGGTGATATACTATGGACCTATAAGTTTTTCATTGGCAGTCTCTGTAGAACCACATGGTAGTCTAGATAGACATTGCAAAAAGTAGATTTGTGTCCTTTCCTGTCAGGAACGGATCTGATGTGCAGGGCCATAAGATAATAAATATCCTGATTTCAGCATGAAAATGATGTTACAGTCAGCTGTAACTCCAGTTCACTTTTTCTTCCACTCTCTATTAGCCTCATCTCATACAGCAGTTCAGATATTCCTTTATAGTTTATGGTCTCTCATCTCTCAGGCAGTACCGTTGACACTTGCTGGTTCAATGCATGTCTCATGCTTTTTCCCTTCAGAAACCTAGATTGTGTGCATTTTCAGTGTCATGCAAATTCTGCTGTCCCTTCTGTGCAAAAGAAGTTTTGCCTGATCTATTATCAGCTGAAAAATTATGAGCCAAAATTTTATAGTTGCTTGGTCCTAACTAGCTTTGCAGGAATAGGATCATGAAGTGGCAAAGCAGTTACTGAGTGGCAGAAGGGCAGACAGTGGGGCTTTCACTTAAAAGGGTTCTACCAGAAAATACAATCCCCAGCAAAACCTGTTTGCAAGCCCTTCCACAGTAAGTGCCTCCATATGGCCATGTATATGCCAGGCTTCATGTGTTGTAGTGAAGTTTCTTGTAAAATGAAGTATGTATTTTTGTCCTATTCTTACACTGTTACCAACATGTTAGTTTTGGGCTACTGTTACAGTAGTGGTTTTAGTGGATCCTTGGTTGACCCAGAGCAGCCACTTTCATGTTTTTATATTCTGATGCTACCAGCTGACTATCTCAGCCCATAACATTATGCACATAGGCTTTTAAGGATTTGTGAAATTTGAGGGTCAGCGCATTGTTCAAGGCTTATGGCCACCATGGAATGAACAAAATTCTGCTAGTGATAGTAACTTATGTCTGATCTATTGGTTGAAAGCTCGGTTATGTTCCCAAGCAGTAATTCTTGCATGTAAGAAGAGAATAAATCAGTTCTTCAAAGATGACCATATTTTCATTAGCAGATGAAATTTCAGAACAGAATCACTTATCAAAACAATGTTTTTAGAAATTATGAGATTTGTCCAGTTAAGTTCTTCATTATGTAAATTATGGATTGAAATCAATCCCATCTATTATAATTCAGAAAAGAAAAAAGAAGTATCTTCCCGCTTTGTAACATATTGTATTGTTCAGGGTTAGTCTTAGCTTCTGTTCTTGGCCTATTCATAGATCTGCAGCCCATTACAGTGGCGCCTGTTAGTGCAAATACTGTGAAAGTTTTGCCCATATTTCTATGATAAACCGTGTTTTCCAGGAATTCATGCTTAATGATGAAAAAATCCCTCACAGTTGAGACTTGGCATGGAAAGTCTTGATTCACAAGGATTTTGCTTGTATATTTATCCAGACTTTCAAAAATAAATCAGTCATCTAATTTACTAAGAGGTATTTCAAAATAATATATTGTTTAAAGATCATGGAATTGTATTTGTTGGAAACAAATAGTATTATGATCACTTAATCTAAATAGACACATTTCCTGACAATGAATAATTGCTTTGTTGCTCTTTTTTACCTCACAGATCACTCTGGAATATTTCTGTGCGTTTTGTCTATTGGTTAGATCCAGGCAGAAACTGATAAATAGTTTAAAATGGTCAAATTATTTTCAGTATCCTAGAAATATTCAAATGGCTAAGGTATTCTTCTTTGACACAGTTATCTTATCAAAGGAAATTTAACTGTATAGATAAGTCTTTTATGGTGTGATGTTGATATTACATCCTAATGTGCATTTTAAAACTTATTTTTTCTGTATGGCATGCTTATATCATAAGTGGCAAGATTTCTCCATTTAGTTAATTACATCTAAGTAACTATTAATGCACATTGTGAATGTTCATCATGGAGATATGAGAGTCAGTCTGCTTTGTGACCCTCAGGTGTTTCCATAGTTCTGATCGAGACAAACTATTGCACTGGAAATGTCTAACTAATAATCCATGTAATTGTGCAGGTTTTAATTGTCTGCACAGACAGGCCAACCAGGGAGAAATGCTTATTCTGTATTACAAACATCTCTTTTTGACCACATATTAGTAATTTGTTTCCTGTTGAAATCAGGTCTGGGAAAAGAGCTATTATCTAAAGTTTATTTACACAGAAATTAACAACAACAGAATCATATGTTTGAAGCCTGTATGTGTAGGAAGAAGTTTAAAGACGAATAACTGGATAGCGTTAAAAGTAATTATTTGGCTACACAGAGGGAACTGAAAGATGTTAAGCATAGCTGAAGGAGAATAAACTTGAACAGGATTTTGAAAGGAATTTCTTGAAGTGAGAAAATGACAAGAAGAAAATGCTACCTTCCAGTTTGAGTTAGAGAAGGGAAGTGGCTATAATAGTGGGTTGTCTCAGTAGAAAAAATAAACAGTCGAGTGGATACTTGTAACTAATTTGATATGTCACACCCTAAATGATCCAGTTGTCACCCACTATTAATCTTGTAGGACAGTTTAAATCAACACATGGAACAGATTGCGATGGAGGTACTGGCCAAGAAATGAGTATTTGCTAACATGATGAAATAATTAGCATTCAGTAGAGATCAATTACACTTCAGTGTAAGAAGCTGATAATCACTTAGCTGAGCTTGATTCAAATAAATACTTCCTTTCAGTGTTCAAACCAGTACCAGCCAGCCCAAGTATGTAGCCAGTGTTACACACTTGCATGTCTGGATTTAACTCCATGTATTTCAGTCCAGGTGTCTTATCACATATGCATCTAAAATCAGAACTGTAAAAATTTTCCAGCTTGAAAAATGGCTGCTAATTTGAAGTTAGTGAAGTCAAAAGAGTTCAGGTAAATGTTTCCATCATTGTTTCTTGATCCTCTGCAAAGACTGTACAGACAGAAATATACCATTCTTGGGAGAAGTACTAGCTGGCCTAAGTCAGATATGTGTCAGGAAATCTCCTAGTGTTTCAGGATAGCATTCAAACCTTTGCTTTGTCTCTTTTTATTTTATTCGTAAGGTGTAGCCATTGCAGCTGGCTACAAGTTTAGCAAGGGTTGTGGTTTGTACTACTGTACCCCCTGTACCAGCAGGGTTTTCTATGACTGCCAGCCTCAATATCTACTGGTGGAAATACTTCTGGCCCACGAAGACTTATTAGCATCTAGCAATTCTAAGCAAAAAATAAATAGATCTTGAACACTTTGAGTTATGTGATGTCTTTAAGCTAATACTATCACTGAATAATGAAGCCAAGATCTCCTATCCATCAGAAGCTCACCCAAAGTATAGCCATAAGATTGTCATGATGTGGAGCAGGAATAGCACATACATTTATATTTTTCATATGTTTAATTAATCCTATTGAATCATTCTGTACATAGCAAGGTTTTATTAGTTTTAGAATAAAGAATTTCTTTTTTGAATTAAATAACTGATAATTACTTCTCCCTGTGCTTCTAATCAACAGTCTTTGATGTACATCTGTTTTTTAAGTACATCTGTAACTTCCAGTCAGGAAAAGCCTTTTATGGCAACTAGCCTTTAAGCTACATGCTGTGTTTATTTCATATATTCTTCTTCTTCTTAAAAAAGCATCCACACGTTTTTCTTCAATTTTAGCAGTGAGTATATATTTACAATGTTTTATGCAGGAAAAAAACTTTGTCTTTCAATGTAGTTTAGACTGATCATTTAAACTGATGGTGGAGATTATAGTGCTGTCTTTCTTGCAGATGTGTACCAGAATAAGAAGAGAACCTAATTTGTCCACTCCACATGTATTATTAGACACCAAGTTATACTGCTTTCACATCATGTGATGCTAAGGCTGTATCCAGCTGCTGTGTATATGAGGGGGATGACAGCCCCCTGTGGTGATGAGAGCATGTGCAGCAATAGACTGGCATAACAAAGTGCTGCAGACCATTTGTTCCCCTGGCAAATCAATGTCTGTGAGGGGGGAGAGGTGTTTCTGTTGTTCTTCAGGTCAGTGCTAAATACAAAAAAATACATGATTTTAAATACCAAGTGTTTAGACACTGCTGCGCTTAAGGTTGAAATACATATTATTCAGTTTGTTTAAGCATGTGAAATGGCTCATGTGAATAAATACATTGTTAAGGACTCCAGTTTAGTAAAATAATTTTCAAATAAGCATTTGTTCAGTTGTGCATGGTCGCTGCAGGTGAAGCCAGCACTGCCCTATTGCAGGTGCTCCTGCTGCTGTGCTGGAGGAAGGAACACACACGTGCTCCTCATCCAGCCCCGCGCAGTCTGCTGGGTGGCCTTCAGCACTGAGGGAAGCAGACTGGGCTGGTCTGCAGCCGTGGTTTGGTACTTCAGCCGATCAGCAATTGTTAATACAGCCTCTTCTGCCTGCAAAGCTATGACTGGTATTGCCAGCTGGTGGGCGCTGAGGAATAGCTGGGGCAAAAATGTCCTCAGCTGCTGCAACTGGATCCAGAAAAGGGACATTCCCAACACCTCAGCAATACCAGTTTTGTGCTGGAAACACTCTCTATTCAGGCCTCTCACGGCTCTTCCTAGACACACATTTTTATGATGAAACTGAGTAACAAGTCTATGCTCTATGGCACTCCTGTTGTAGATGATATTTTGTTATTTGCTTATTCCAGCTTCTGATGTAAAATTTATTAGAGGCATAGAGTTAAGTCCAGCTCAAGTTGTTTTTGTCGTGTTTTGTTAGAAAGATAAGTTTATCTAACAATAATTCCTTTTAAAGTAAAATTTCTTTGTGTGAGGACTGAACCTGTGTATTCATATATGGAAACTTCTGCAAAGTCTGTTCCTTTTGGATTAATTCTGTAGAAAGGAACAGAAGTGTCACAGAAGTCATGGGCAGGACTAACTACCATACTCAAAAATGCTCAGACTTGGGACTTTTATAGATCTATAGAATTTTCTTATCTTTACCAGAAAATAAAATTAAAGCACGTGCTGGCTAGATGTCTAGGAAAAATGATGATGGCCATTTCAGTCAATTATATAAACATTTAAAAAAAATAAAATAATGTGAAGATCATGGTAAGCAATACTCTAGAGTAGAGCTAAAGAAAAAAAAGTGATCCCATTCAAACAGAAATAATTTTCATTTTGATAAATATAGAGTTATCCCTGGAGGATCAAAGAGTTGTAGAATTAGGAATGGATACTTGCAGGATGAGGAATGGCATCTAAAAAGCAGGTTTTTTCAGAACAATTTGCATGAATTCACTACACTGTAGAGAGAAAAATTTCAAATGCAATTCTTGGCTGTATAACTTTGCTTATAAGGAAGAAGCACAGTAAGTCAGTTTTATCCTATATGTGAGCAGAACTTTGACATTCAATCTGAGACCTCTGTTTTAGAGAAGATACTGGAAAATCAAAGTTTAGAATAGTTCAGCTGGAAATTGTGCAGATAGAGTAAAAAACTTTAATTGAGGGCTACAAAATAAGCTTTAAAAAAGGTGCACAAAGCCTGCCATTTGTTTAACTTCTCAGAAAGATGATGAGTGGAGATTTATGTACAACACAAAGAGGAATGTCTGATCTAGGACAAAAAGCTATAATGAGAAATAATAGCTGGATATTAAAATTTAAGTTAGGAACTGGGCAGATATTTCTGGTGGTGGAATGATTAACTGCTGCGACAATTACCAGAGAAACTGGTGGATCCTCCATCTCCTCTTGTTTTCAGATCCGGAGCGGATGCATTTCTCCAGCAAATTATCAACAGCATATGAGAATAATGTTTGATTTCTCATTTTTATGTAAGAGATCTCACTAGAGGTTCTCTTGACCCCACTTCTCGCTTGCAATCACTGTATTATCTTAAGTTCTAAGGAATAAAACATGTTTTCAATTATATTAATATAAAATGTAAGTTTTCTTAAAGAGACATGCATTATCTAATTTTCCCATCTAGGTATTTATTATTTAATCTACAGACTTTGAAGAGGTATGCAGGTTTGAGGAAATCTTGATGCAATGAACTTCAGATAAGAACTGGTTCACCTGGCTTCAAGGAAAACAAGACACTTGAAATTATTAAGTCTAATAATAAGCTTTGAGAAGTCACAGGCTCTTTGGCTTGTGGTTTGTCCTTGCTGTGCTCCCTTGTACATCTGCACTAAAATTTAATATAGGACACATTATATCTAATACTGCTTTTACATGCGGGATTGAATATATTTGGAATAGTTGTAGAGCATAATTTAAAGAAAGTACAGCATAAATTGTTTGTTTCTGTGTGAATTCCTATTTTAAATAACGTTAACTTTGAAACCACCTCATTTATTTCCTTCAAATGTGAGTCTTTAACTATGAAAATCTCCAAGCTTATCAGATTGAATGTTCTGAGTTTGACTGTTTTACACTATATTCTGATTACCATTTAAAAAAGGGGGAGAAAAATCCCTATCAATAACTCAATATTTAAAAAAAAAATTAATTTAAATATTTTACAACCAATCACTGAAAGCCAATGACTATCATATTTTAAAGGCTCATGGTACCCTGCACAAAATGATTTTTCAAGGGAACAAGAGATTAATGAGTGGTATACACCAGTTGAGTTGGGGAGGGGGATGTTAGCTGGTCCCCTGGTCTGCATTACTTTGGAGAAAGCCAAAAAGAAATACTTTTAAGCTCAGTTCATCTTAGGTCCTTGATCCTTCATCCTTATCTGCTGATACTTCCTCCTGTCCTCAGCCAGATCACTCACGTTAAAGCCTCAAGTGCCAGTTGGTCAAAAAAGTTTAGTTACTTCACAGCAACATGAGGACATTTAAAGAGCTGCTTGCGGGGAGATGGGGGTGCAAAGTTTTTCCTGTGGCAAGAATTACATAGAGTTGAACCAAACATTGATCAAACACTCAGAAAAACATCCAGGAGGAGGCTGAAAGAAAATTTGTTCAGTAGTTTTTACAGTTTCCTGGTCCAGAGTTAGAGATGGCCCCCACAGACGCTGTCCGTGTGCCAGAAACACGTGTGGGCTAGGAGCCAAGGCTACAGCAGAGCTCTAGGTATGTGGTGCATGAAAATGGAGTTAACAGTCATTTGTTATGAAGTAAAATAGTCAATAACACAAATAGCTGATGGTCATATAACTTCTCTTTTTTTCGCATTCCAGGCCAAGTCTGTCAAGGCAGCATGAAACAGACACTGTCTGACACTAGTCAGTGTCTGGTATTTTAATCTGACTAAGTCTCCTTTAAAACCAAGAAAGTTGCACACTGTGTATGTGAAGGGAGAGATGTGCCACCACTTCCCACGGAGGCAGTGGATGGGCTCAGCTGCAGCATGACCATGTTATGGAGGGGCTGTCATCTTGATGCCTTTTCACTTCTTGCAGAACTCCTTGTGTACTTGTTTTCCAAAGATAATAGACGAGCATTGAAAGCTGGTCCAGATCATAGTTAACAGAAATCAGTCGAGTGATTTTCATGTTCCTAACTTCATTGTAAAGTAGACTGTATAAAGAACAGACTTCCAAAAATGTTCCATGGTCCATAAAGCTATATCTGAAGTTGTGACAGTGGTTTGATGATGCTAACACGCAAACGAAAGCCTTAGCAAGCTGACATGCTGTATTGGATACTGTATGTATCTAATTTCATAAATGGCTGTGCAGTATTAATTTTGCTATCAATGAAAACTGGTGTGTCGGTATTGGGAAAAAGTAAGATTTAGGGTGAAAAGCGCCCTTTTAGGGCACCTATTAGATGCCATAGGCAGTCTTGGGGAAGTGCTTCTCTTTAAGCCATCAAGAAAGCTACTGTAATACCTTTAAGGATAAAGCCATGTAACTCAAGACATCTTTTAAATCCTTTCTGGACACAGGTCAAAGATAGGTGCTGTCTCTATAGTAGTTAACTAAATGTGCTGTGGTGTTATTTGCCACTGCCTTGGGTGGCACAGGTCAGTTCACATTTGTATTGCACTGCTCAGAGCTCCCAAGCCAGGAACATGCCTGCAGGAGCAGCCCTGGCCTATGCTGTCTACCTGGGAAGGGCAGGGGCTGCCCTAGGTCAAAATTTGACAGATGATTGAGGTACAGTATTTGGGAATATTCTCTAACACTGTTTAATTAAGTAATACAGGTGTAGTCTGTGGGATGTACAGGTAAAGGAAAGTCCTGAAAGCTAAATTTAGATCATTAGGTATAAAGAGTGTGTTACACTGCTTCAGCAGAAGGGCAATACCAGAAATGATAACATCCTAACTAGAAGACCAAGACAACAACTCCATCATTACCATGGTACAGATAGTACAATCTATTATGGATGAAGTTCTGATGGCAGGTAACAAGTGCATGTACTTCATCTCACTGCACCAGAAAAATGTCTAAGCGGAAAGGAGAGGTATACACAGCGTAAACCAATGTAGTTACAGGTAAAGAGAGACTTAGCTAACCAAATGTAGATAGGCAGTATGAATGCCTTCTATTTCAGCACCTTCATGAGTATAAACCAAATAGAAAAAAAAAAAAAAAAAAAGGTCCTGAAACAAAATTGTTCCTCAGTTCCTGACCAGAATCCCTAAAGGGAATTAAAAAAGATAAAACCTTCACAACTAAATAGCATTGCACAGGAGAAAAAAAATCTCTCAAAAAAAGTCAACTTCCCAGTATAATCTCTTTCACTTTAAGAAACTGTTTTTGTTTAAGAATCTATTTTAAAATACTGGTCAGAAGGTGTTTGAAGTCAGATTTGTGTTCACTCAAACCTAGAGAAGTTCAGAGTTAATTAGTTCTTAGCTATAATTGTTGCCTAGAGAGTTAAAATCTATTTACACATGTACATGTACTCTTGACTGTGTATAAATATTTTTTTATTATTTTGAAAATTACTTTATATTGCACTGTAAAAGGAAGGAAAATAAACACAGACCTTTCATTGAAAATATTTTGCTTGCCTCTGCTTGCAAAACATCTGATCTGCCATGGTGTTGACTAAGATAAGAATAGTGGGTACCCTGCATGCAGCTGATATCATTTGAAATCTGAGCTAAATCTACATTAGATAAACATTTTGGCTGCAGTGGAGCCCCACCTGTTTTCACATAACTGTGACTGAAAGGACAACACCACCCAAGATTCAAACATCTATATTATTCAGGTAAACATAGGTCTTCTAAGTTTCCATGTCACCTTGAGTTTGCTAGTTTTCCTTTTCCCCAACTGTGCTTTCCTTTGATTTCTTCCCTCTGTCCACAGTTATGAATTTTTATTTTTGCACTTTTTATATTCATTAATGAATAGAATGGCAGATGTTCTAGGCAGAGCACACAAATTAAAAATAATACTCTCTGAAATGATGTAAATCAGTTTTCAGTTAGTCACTGCCATCTACTGTACATGTTGGAAAACTGCACTGTGGGAGATGCATTGCATTTCGGCAGGGTGAGACAACTCTTTTCTCAGTGACTTGCCCTAAAGTTGAGGAAAAAATCCACTGAACTCTCAGTAGGCTATGACATGTAAATTCCATTCTTTGGGGAGGAATCAGTATTTCTTAAACAGATGACAATATCTGATGATACTCAATATTGTCCAGAAGGAAAGAACATCAGATTTTAGTTAGTTCGTATTTAGGCCAGATGAAAAGTAGATGTGTACTTTGGGAGAAAAAGAGTACCTCACTGTAACGGGTCTGGCTGAGCTGCTTTTCCCCATCCAGCCCTTATGCTGCAGTACTGGGAGCTGGAGGGTGTTGATAACACCCCCGTGTTATGACTGCCAGTGCTCACACGGCACCAGAG
>WTSP01010754.1:11064-27171 GCA_025331215.1 Actenoides lindsayi | reverse complement strand
AGTTAATTAAAAGAACTGAGCTGAAAAGTAAAATTACTGAACAGAATTAGTTCTGTTTTCACTCAAACCAGGACACAGACACACAAGAATTACTGGTTAATGTATGCCCATGAGTCTGGGGACTTGAAAGTAGTGAAGTAGAAACAGAGTTTAAAGTCTGCTGATGGTCTAAATGAAGAACTATTTATTATTCTTCTGAAGCAAGGAGAAGCGAGAAAGAAACTGACTGTAAAAATGCAATAAATCTCTTGATAATTTGAATGTCTTTGAATGATGCGACATCTTGTAGGGCTACAATTTAGACTACAGTTTTCACTTGAATGATTCCTGAGTATTAACCAGAGTAAATCTGACCTGATCTAGTTTAAACTTTGAATTTTAACAATCATATTGGCAATAGATTCTCACAGTATCTATTAGATGACTGCAAGAAGTACTTCAAAGATAAAACACTACTGTTATAAGCAAATGCTTCAGATTCTATAAATATTAAACTGTTGCATTAAACTCATGCAAAGAAAACAAATAAATAAGTAAAAAGCTTGTGCTAAAGCAATTTTGAAGATCCACATAAGGCTGGATTTCAGGTTATTATAGGAAGAACAACCATCTTTCTTCTGTGAATGGAAAGCAAAAGGCACTTCTAATAAGATGTCTAAAGCCCTTTGGCATAGTTATCCTCATTACTGCTTGTTTATAAAGTATTTTTTTCCAAAAAAACCAGAATCAGAAAGCACTCTATTAGAAAGAAAGGCAATTAAGATCATACCATCACAAGAAAATTCAGGTTGGCAGGGATATCAGGAGGTCTTGAGTCCAAACTCCTGCTCAGAACAGGGTCAGCTCTGACGTCAGATGAGGATGCTTAGGGATTTGTCCAGCTGGATCTTTTATACCTCCAACGATGAAGTCTACACAACCTCTATAGGTACCTTGATTGCCCTCATGAGTCTCGTTTCCAGTCAGGACCTCTCCTCTTTCAAGTTATGCCTTCATCCTGCCACCAAGTCTGGCTCCCTCTTCTCAATGGCCTCCCTTGTAATCTCTGGGGCACAGTTGTTAGGCTGAATTCAGTCCCTGGGAAAATCTTTCTGTGATTTCCCTCGGGGAAATCTGAGTATATGAAAGAGAAGACTTTGGGACTAGTCCAAAGATAAAGGGTAAACTAGATCTAGACATTCTGATTGTCTTAGCTAGGTCTGTGGAGAAGAGGAGACCACATAGTTAGAGTTACTGACTTTGACTTTAGCAGCTACCCATTCTTGCATCTTAGTCAGGAAATTACAATGTGGATAGAAGAACAACCAGACTGGTAAAAAATTGGATGCATGAGGGTAGTGGTTAGGGAGTTCAATTGTGTATAAGTGTATTTATATCTGTAGAGGACATGTAATACATTAAATATATTGTGTGAAAGAAATGATGAAATGCACTGTGGGCTTGCTGTACAGCACAGTAGGGCAGATCTCCCTCAGGGCCTGGGCAGTATTGGCCAGTTGGAGCCGACTGGAGGTGGTTAAAGCTGGCTGGAGCTGATTTAACAAAATTTAACAGGAGATTTGAATTTTCATTTCTGGATATCTTTTGAGGGATCAGTGACATTTGCATTAGAGCTATCAATTGGTACTTCTTCAGTTTTTAATTTTTCTGCAATGCCACCATTCCCTTCAAAAAGCTATTAGAAGCTTGTTATTAACAAGCTGCACTCCATTCCTATATCAGGAAATCCAAAAACCACTGGCAGATTAAAAAAATCCATTCTTTAAATCAGAAGAGTAGAAAAACTTCCCAGAAAAAAAAAAAATAAAAAATCTCTCTAAATACTCTTCAGCTTTTTCTTTCACTCCTGAATGGACTCATGTCTTCCTGAACCCACAGTAGCTGTCTGCTACTATAAGGAATGGTGAACACAGTTACCTGGATCCTTGGGTAGCCTCACCTACCTTGTCTAGCACTTAAAGAATATTCCTCTGTACTGCTAGGAGGGATATTTGCCAGAGAGTGCAAAAAACATTATTATAGTCTGTAAAAAATATTTCTAATAGGTAAACATCACTTAGAATTAACTTATGTAAAATAGGGTTTTATTTAAACTCACTGGAGTCATTGCTTTAAGAAGCTGGTTAAAGATCATTAATTAGGCTAGTCCTATTCATTTCACATAAATAGTCTTTTATTCTCTTTGTAGCCTTCATATTTCTCATTCATATCAGAATATTTTGCCATGATTCAAAGAACAAGCTGAACTGATGACATTTACTAATATCTGTATCATGAAAACAAAGTAGCCATGGTCATTTTTTTCAGTGTAAACTTTGTGCAATGGTCTCATTCCATTATGGAACTCAGTATAAGCTTGACCTGCTGTAAATGCTCAGAGAGAGCATTTTTTAGATACATTATGATCTCATGCTGCAGTAATTTTGAAAAAAAAAATATTTTAGAAGTATTGTTCTAAATATAACAGCTTACTAGACAATTCCTTAAAATATTTATTATGAAGATAATAATGAATAGTGTCCACTAACTACTCATATGAAGAACATATGTGATTTCAAAATTATGATGTAAAAATCCATCCAGTATGAATGCAAGAAACAACCCCAAGAAACAGCATATAAACAATACTGACAAATTTGTATTCTAGGTAAGGTCCTGAAAAAAGGAATTATATGTATAAGAATCTGACTCAGTTTCAGCCCTCTGGTCTTCAGAAAAAAACAGATACTGCTGCAATGCATTGTTGCAGAGAATTCCTCTACTGGAAAAGGAACAGAAAGAGGTATATGCTGTTCTCCTTTTGTGACAATATGGATGAGTGTAACAACCTCATTGCAAAACTACTCTTAAATTATTTAAAATGAAAACACATAGTAGTATGTCCACATCTGTTGTTTTTTACACTTAGAGCAGGTATACCCCTAAGGAACTGCAGTTTGTGGATAAATCCAAGCCAGAGCAAGACCAAGGGGAGGACTTCATTGCAATGTTAAACCTGATGGTCTGGTCCAAAGGGACCAGGTGTGGAGATTGTAATGGAAATACTTTTAAACTGTTGTTACTCAAGATTTGAATTGTATGTTACAGGAACCTCCTGAACCAGAGGAGCACAAGAATTACAAGTAGTAGAGCAAGTGCAGCAGTGACCTGATCTGAGGTGGCTTTGGTGCCCAGGACTTCACACAACACACCATTTCTCCTGTTCTGAGTGATCACTACAACAGATAGAATCATAGAATCATAGAATGGCTATGGATGGAAGGAACCTCCAAAGGTCATCTAGTCCAGCCCCCCTGCAGTGAACAGGGATACCGTCAACTAGACCAGGCTGCTCAGAGCCTTGTCCAACCTCACCTTGAATATCTCCAGGGATGTGGCCTCAATCACCTCCCTGGGTAGCCCATTCCACTGTTCTACCATCCTCAATGTAAAGAACGTCTTCCTGATATCCACTCTAAATCTATTCTTCTCTAATTTAAACCCATTATCCCTCATCCAAATGATGGAGCCCAAAATCATGGACTAAATTAACTCAATGGACATTTTGTGGACACTTTACAGACATTGTACAGGGGTGGTCCATAAACTAGCGGAAAGATATCTGTCTATTATATCAAGGGACAGGAAGGATGGTAGGGGGTAATAAAAATGTATTGGATAGTGTGCGACCTGAGCATGCCATAAGTGGTATGGAATTAGAGGTAGACAACATGCTGGTTTTGGCTGGGATAGAGTCCATTTTCTTCATAGTAGCTGATATGGGGCTACGTTTTGGATTTGTGCCGAAAATGGTGTTGATAATTCAGGGATGTTTTCATTATTTCTCAGCAGTGCTTACACAGAGTCAAGAACTTCTCTGCCTCTCACACCACTCCACTAGAGAGTAGGCTGGGGGGTGCATTAGAAGCTGGGAGGGGACACAGCTGGGACAGCTGACACCAACTGACCAAAAAGATGTTCCATACCGTAAGACATGATCAGCAATAAAAGCTGGGGAAAGAAGAAGGAAGAGGAGGCATTTGGAGTTATGGTGTTTGTCTTCTCTAGTAACCATTACACATGATGGAGCCCTGCTTTCCTGGAGATGACTAAACACCTGCCTGCCAATGAGAACTAGTGAATTAATTCCTTGTTTTGTTTTGTTTGCCTATGAAGCTTTTGCTTATTAAATTGTCTTTATCTCAGCTCATACATTTTCTCACTTTTACCCTCCCAATTCTCTCCTCCATTCCATCAGGGAGGAGTGAGCAAGTGGCTGTGCGATTCTTAGTTGCCGGCTGGGGTTAAACCGCAGCACCATGTAACAGAATCAAAGAATAATTAAGGTTGGAAAAGACCTTTAAGATCATAAAGTCCAATCACTAATGCATCATTTCCATGCCCACCACTAAAATATGTCCCCCAGAAACATATCTACAAATCTTTTCAGTCTCTCCAGGGGTGGTGACTCCACCACTTCCCTGGGCAGCCTGTTCTAATGCTTGACAACACTTCCTCTGAAGAAGCTTTTCCTAATATTCAATGTAAACCTACCATGATGCAACTTGAGGATGTTTCCTCTTGTCCTGTTGTTTGTTACTTAGGATAAAAGATTGAGCCCCACCTCGCTACAACCTCCATTCAGTTAGTAGTAGACAGTGATGAGGTGTCCCCTTAGTCTCCTTTTCTCCAGACTGAACAACCCCAGTTCCCTCAGCTGCTTCTCATAAGACTAAGACTCTAGACTCTCCACCAGCAATGCCTCCCTTCCTGAGAAGCTGAGCCCGAGAGACTCTTGTATCCCTCCTGGATGCCCTCTACTCATTGCTCTTTTCTTGCCCAAAGAGCCCAGGAAACCTCAGTCCTCCTCTATTATTCCCTGTTCCTTCACTAAGGGCTTCCCAGCTCCTTCTGGCACCCCACAGCTCTCCAACACCTCCTGACACTAACATAGACACACTCCAGCAGCCACACCAAGCCCTGTGCAACACTTCACCTTGGTGACCTGGGAGGTGTCTTGAATCTCCTGATATTGATGAAGGAGACAGAGTAGCTGCTTCCAGGCATGCCCTCATTGGTGGTCCTCATGCATAACCCCCGTTATGGCAGCCACATTATTCAAATAGAAACCACAGACTGGTAGGGGACAGATTCTGGGTGACCTCCCATTTCACCAAGTGCACTCACCATTGAATAAAAGCCTTTCCATTACTCATACAGTGCTGCAAGGCTTGATGGAATAAGATCATGTTCCAGTGCTAGAGGATATTGATTTGTTGTTATTTATATCAGTGTTTTAGAAGCATATTTAACACGTATGAAGTGAATTTCAAATGTTGAGGGGATTTTTTATGTTGTGGAGTTGTTTTTTTTTGTTGGAGTTTTTTATGGCTGCTTCTTTCTTTGTATATATAAGCATGCATACATATAACGAAGACATATAACACCTATGTAAACAAAGATTTGGTGTTCCCCTCTAGTGCTCGATCTCTTGAAAACGTGGCAATATACTAGAACTATTTATCACTAAAGTCATTCCTTTGGTTCAAGAAGTAGATGTCTATTCTCTGTGACTTAACACTGAAACTTAAGATTCTCATTAAAAACTTCACTGAAGGAGAAGAAAAAATATCCATACATATTTTCTTGGGTTTAGGCCCTGATTCCAGAAAGCCTTCAAACACATAAAATGCCTATTCAGTGAAGCTTTTCACTTGAAAATACTGTAAAACTTTTTTCAATCTTAGTTAAATCTCAGAGAAACTTAGATAAGAAAGGTATCTCAGGTAGAGGAAAGGATAGCTGAAGAACTTGCTTACACACAATTCAAGAAAAAAAGAGTCCTCCATCTCTCTAAAGTGAAAGACTCACGCAGTAAAATGGAAATTGAATTTTAAATCCCAAATAAAATAATGTAAAAAAGCTTGTTAATCAACAGAAGAAAAGCTTTTTCATTGTGAGGGCTGACTAACACTGGATACCAGATACTGTAGCAAAACAATATAAATTCTCAAAAATATGTATCAGCCTTACTCATTTGTATTAAGTGCTCTTTGCATCATTCTGACAATTCAAAGAGTTATCAGTATAGTGATCTGTAGCTCATATAAGACCAGTGCTTCTCATGGCTAAAGGCAAATGAGTTTAGGTCAAAATTAAGAGTGAGTCATAATGTTGTCCACAGCTCATTACTTACCTCAGTAATAACTTTCAGAAAATTAGGAACTGATACAGACTTCAAGTGAAATTCATACCCATTTCAAAGTTTATTTGTACAGTGTCATGGTTTAGGGTCCAGGCAGCCCGCTAGATCTATAACAGGCACTCTCTGTTAACCACTCTCCCACCACAAAGAGGAAGAGAAAGGGAATAAGGGAGAGGGACTTAGTGATTAGAAAAGAAAGATAGAAGAGCTTTAATTAAAACAATAAAAATAAAATGGAAAATATACAAATATATATAAAACCAGTATCAAACCCAATCCTGCCCCCTCTCACTCCCTTGTGCCCACCAATGGCAATTACATCACCATCACCACTGATGCTGTGGAGCAGAAGTCCCAGACTGGGCTCAACATCAGACAGGAACCAGATTCAGGAGCAGAATTCTGTTACTGGATTCAGGAACACATGGATTGGGATTGAAGGCAGAATTAACAAAGTCTTCCTCAAACCCAGCCATTGAGGAAGAGAGCTTGACACTCATGGTCCCTTAGCTTTATACTGACTATGGTGTATCTAGGCTGGAATATCTTGTTTTTCAGTTTAAGGTCAACTGTTCTGTCCATTCCTCCCTGTAGGTGTGGCCTTTTACTTCCTGCACCCCACAACATGGTACACAAGATCCAGCAGTGGCCTTGGTCTGCATACCAATCCTTGGCACTAACTCTAAACAAGGAGCATTATCACTGCTAGAAGCAGACACTGCCTGTGAAAACATGCTGCTAAGTTCAGACAGTGCAGTTAGAAGAATTGAGCTGAAAAGTAAAATCACTGAACAGAATTAGTTAAGTTCTAACTTAAACCAGGACATACGATCAGAGAAATGCAAGAATACCTTAATTTGATCAAAATCCTATATGCCTTCCATTTCTGAAGTCATTGATTTCAATTGTCAAAGAAATCTCAAGTATACGGTGAGGTGAGTCCCAGTCATAGCCTTTACATTTCACTTCCATTTGCTGTGAATTAACTTATTTTATCACAGAGCACTGTGGCCCAACAAACTGCTGTCATCCATCCATCATCTCTGAATGGTGTATGGCTCTCTGAGCAACCAGCATAGAGTAACAGAGCATTTAAGTGTCCCGGTGGAAGTATAAACTGTCTCCACAGGAAGAGTGAAAAGCAGATACGAAAGAAGTAGTTGTCAGTTTCTAGGAACTCTACATGCTGAGCATATTAACTGATGCTCCAGGAGTGAGCCTCATAGTGTACAACAGAAAGAAAAATCAGAGAAATTGATCCAGGTACTCATGTGAAAATTATGCTCTATGCAAGAAAAAGAGGAAAACAAGAGAGTGCTCAGTTAAATGCTCAAGTCCCAGGGACTGAAAATGCTTGAACTTTATGTGATGGGAAATGTTTAGAGGGCACCCTCAATGTATAATGCACAGATTTTTTCTTTTTTTTTTTTTTCCTTTTAAATCTATCCAAATCTGAGAATGTATCCCACAGTACTGATGTTGAAAAATTCTACTTACTTCTTGGAACTCAGCACTTAGATTCTGTATGTTGTGGTTAAGATTTAAGCTGGAACAGAAATACTTTTATGATGTTCTTTGAACAATATGTTTATAGAGATAAAGGAAACATTTTTTCCTGAAGATGTTAATAAAGACATGCCACTGCAGGAATATTTTCATTGATTTCAGTGATATCGGAGCTAAATCAGTGCTGAACAGTATTTGTGTAATTGCTCTATTTCGTCCCCAGAAAAAAAAAGTGTTTTCCTGAAGGTATACTAATCTTTTGAGGAATATTTTTAATGTACAACCAATATATCATACAAACATTAAAATGTATATTTTAATGTTTATTTGTTGCTTTGAGAAAATAAATTCAGTAACCCGGGGGTTCTGTTTTCCAGTCTCTTTATACTCAATTGAAGATCCAAGAACAAATGAAAAGCAACTACTCTAAAGTAATAGCTTCTTCTACACTAGGTGGGGTATTTTTCTGCAAGTTCCCATATATGTGTCTTCCTTGGCTATCCAGTTATGAGGTCACCCTGAAGCACACGGTTTTAACTGTTACATGGTTTTGCATCCATTCTGCATGTTTTCAATCTTGACAAAATAATGCTTTTCAAGGTTATGATTGGGTATTAAGAATAAAGTTGCCTAAAAGTAAAAATGTTTTCTTCAACATATTTACTGAGAAATTCAAATGTTTTACACAAAGTCTTTAAATTAGAGGTTCACGGAGAGTCCATAAATGTCATTAACGTATTGTGTTCTTGATATAAATAGGTTAACAATGAAATCATCTCAGAATCAGTCTAAACTTTAGTTAAATTAATTAAGGGAAAGTAATAAAATTACATATGGCAATATTAAATTAATATAACTATTTTTTACAATTTCAATCCTTTTCTAAAAACTTGTTACACAGCAATGCTCAGAGTTTCAAAACCATTCCACCATTTCACTAATTAAATGAATTGGGACAAACCAAAGAGTGTGATTGGCTTATGAGATTTTCTTTCCTATGTAATTATGACACATAATTATATGAAAGCACACTAAGATAACTGTCTATGGTGTTTCTTGTTCTTTCTTTCCATTCTTTTATTGGTTTATCACTCTTTATTTTTTCTGAACATTTTCTATTTAAGAAGCTTTCTGGTTGTATTTAATGTTTTCAAGCTGGTTCTACACAGTATAGACTATATAATGTCACTAGTGTTTCCTTTTTTTCAACAGCTTTCTACTCCACAAACTCTCATAAAGATGCTTTCTTTCAACAAAGGTTACTTCGGTATTTTTTCAGTTTTCTTTTCTGAGTCAACAAGATTTATATTTTCCTGTAAAACCCTTCTGCATCAGATGCCTTTTTGTTTGTTTTTTTTAGACCTTTAATGGTGCTTGTCATCATGATATCCAAGTTCTTGGTAAATGCTCATTGTTTTACTCCCAGAACAGCACTTCCATTCTACAGAAGCAAGCTAAGGCTATGTCCCAGACCTCACCAAAGGGCTCATTATTCAGATTCCATAAGGATTACTGCTTTCAGAGACACAGGAATTGAATATATTATTTAATCACTTTTCAAAAGAGGTGTGCATAGGATAAGAATTATGTTAAAGGTTTTCAGTGGAATTCGGTTTAAAGACTTTGGAATTGTAATGTGCAGCAGTGCTGCAGGAAAAACAGTTCTTTGCAGTGTCATTCATGTACATAGCTAAAAAAAATCAGGAGTCCACATGCTGTTTGGTTGTTAGATCTAGTTACACTGAAAAAAGGGAAAAAAAATGACAACAAAAAGAGAATGTGGCTTGAAAAACAACCTCTCTCTACAGCAAGCATTGCCTACAAATCAGAGTTGATTAACAAGGCTAGAAATCTTTTCATTGCCTTTCTTGCAAACCATTGAGCTATTGTACAGCCTAGCATCTGTGGCAGCTCCATCAATTCAACCAGTGACCCCCAACAATAAAAAATGGCTATTGGATAGTAATGACACATACATGACCATTCTTACCCCTGCTTGATTCCATGATACCTCTTAAAAATTGTAACTACCATGAAAACTTGATACATACACTTCAATGTCTATATTTATCCTTCTTTTGATTTTTTAAATTTTTTTTTTAATTGTGACCAGGTATTCACATAGTAAAAAGTCTAAATATTTCCTCCAAAAATTGCTTTGTTATAAGCACTGAAATTCATAGAATCATAGAATATCTCAAGTTGGAAAAGACTCAAAAGACTTTTCAAGTTCAACTCCCTTCTTCTTGCAGGACTACCTAAAAATAAAATACATTATGAAAAGCCTTGTCCAGATGCTCCTTGAACTCTGATAGGCTTGGTGCTGTGACCACTTCCCAATATTTTCATTCTATTCAGCCTTTCCCCTCAAAATTGCAAGTCATACACAAATATTATTAACCTTTGCATTCAGAGTTAATTTTCTTTCCCTTGTACAAGTCAAATTCATGAAGTATCTTTATACTTTAACTTTGGCCTTCAGAAATCTACATTGTACGAAGAAAGCTAGATCAATAATCATGGAATAAATTCAGATCATATATGCAGAATTAGATTTACTTTTGTATTAATGAGAAAGTGTCTGCGTGAATTTATATTTATGTATTTATAAAAATGTGAAAGGGTTAATTTTAATAAAAAAACAAATCTTTCAGTGAAAAACTGAATTCTGATACAGAATCAGAGGTCTTTCAATTTATTTATTTTCTATAAATAAGGAAGTTGTAAAGGCTTATTAACATGAGCAATTACAATAAAACCCACACTTCAATATTTATATATATACTTAATTAAATTTAATTCTCATTTCTTATTATTTTTAACTTGCCATCTATTTGTGAGATACTCAAATATATGACACAACTTTGTTCTTCGATTATAGGAACTAAATATAATAAACAGTGATTACTGTTTCCAGAGGAGCCAAATAAGCAATTTGAAAATCTTATACACTGTAAGTTGTTGTAGTCTCTCCAGAATACCTCAGATCAAACAACAAACTTACCAAGACACTAAGTCAGCTTGGTAAATGAGTAAGATTATCCTCTCTAAGCCATCTTCT
Source organism: Actenoides lindsayi (assembly GCA_025331215.1). Classification (NCBI taxonomy): domain Eukaryota; kingdom Metazoa; phylum Chordata; class Aves; order Coraciiformes; family Alcedinidae; genus Actenoides; species Actenoides lindsayi. The sequence goes on along the minus strand of WTSP01010754.1, from coordinate 16,420 downwards.
GCCTCTCCCTCTTAGTGTGCCATACTAGATCAAGAGTTAGGTGGCTTTGGTTCGTCTTGACTAACCTCTTGTCAGGACACTATATCCCTGTGATAACTGCAGCTCTGGAGACTATCCTGGGTTTGGATAGTATAGGGTTAATTTTCACTAGAAGCCAGGGAGAGTTCAGGTCTCTACAAGGCAAGATTCTACACCATACTGACTTCATGCCCAATACATAAAGCGGGGTGCTGAAACCCTGACCCAGTTCCAGAGTTCAACCTCGTGCGATCATCTGTGGTTTGTTAGCTCTTGTTTTCTTTGTATTTATCTTTCACTGTTATTTATCAATACTGTTGTGCTTTTTGGTACTTATTTTGTTGTGCTGTTGCATTAAAACTACCTCATCTCAACCCATGGGATTTTTGTACTTTTTCTCCTTCCTGGGAGGGGTGTGTGGGGGATGTGGGGGTGTGGGGTGTGAAGCAGCCACTGTGGCTGACTCTAAACTACAACAGAAACAAAGAAGGAACCTTTCGTCTCTTTCCAGAAGCCTCAGGTTTCCAGCATAATCCACCTTGGGAGTCTCCATGGACATTTCTTCTCAGTATATAGTCTCTCACTGTCTTCCTTCCCTGCATTGCATGGTTCTTTCCTCTGCAAGACAGTAGTATCCATTAGTCAGCTGTTCTCCCCCCTTGGGGCTATGCTGTTTGTCCACATCCTCCCACAGTTAATATTCCTGGTCACTGTGCTCGATTAGATCTTAGCTCACCTCCTACAGGTGAGGTCACCCTTGTCTCAAAACCAGGCATAGACACTTGCCCACCCTCCAGTCCAAAGCCTGGCCCATGTTATCATCTCTCTAGAGCTCTGACAGGCTCCTTGTCTTCAGATGCCAAGGAAATTACCAGCCAGTAATGGGATAACAAGGTGTTTTTGTTATTCAAAATCTGTTGTGGGCAAAAGGGAATACATGATATTTATGGAACCAGGATTTATTGTTACTCTAATTATTGTTTCTACAGTACAACAGAAAATATAATCAACAGGTATTGCTAGTCCAGTTATGAGCACAGTAACAATCATATACAAATCAATAACATTTAAAATTGTTCTGCAATACCCCCTTCTCATCACCTTTCTCTTTTACTCTGGTGTTGTGGTTGCCTTTCCAATGTCCTCCAGGGACACAGGTTGGCATTTTCAGACTTTTCCCAGGTGAATGTACATGTTGGAAGGGGAAGGTACAGCTTGAGCCCTGTGGTCCTCCTCCACCAGGGTGCCTATGGCAGGTACAACCTCCTCTTCTCAGGGCTCCCCTTGGGGTTCTGGGATTTCACTTCTCAGCCTCCCCTTGACATAAGGGGCTTTCCTCCCCCATGTCTGGGGTCTGTCAGGACATCATCCCTGACTGGCTGATTACACTCTCTGAGTGAGTAGCAGCTATGTGAGCATGGCAGTTCCAGCTAGCTCCGTTAGTTCAAAGCTGCCCCTTTCCCCACGAGAGAGACCTTCTCTGCTCCTTCAGGGGCTGTGCAACTGAAGTGGAGGGGAATGTGGGTAGAAAATGCATACATTACTTCTAAGGAAAAGACAACATAAATAAAAATCCTTGTAAAACTCTTAAATTGTATTACTGAGAAATTTCTAAATGCGTATTATGAAATTGCAGATGTCTTGCTTTAGTTTATTTGATGCATAATTTGGTTACAAACATAAAAGGCTCTGAAAACTGTCAAAAAAAAATGCTTTTTGTTATTCTTTGAGTCAAGTAAACATTTATTTTTTTTATCACAACCAATACTTTTTCTCTTATCTCTAAAATCTCTTGTCCTTTAGAGAAGACTTGGATATTGAGCTATAATTGTACCTCAAGACTCTTAAGATGATTCATTTAATTTTATGACTCAGATGTACTTTTCCTTAGACAGTTTTCCATATAGAGCTCTTTCAGGGAAAAGTTGGCCTCTTTTCAACTGCCATCAATCAAGAAGGTGATAGTAAAAGTTATGTTAAAATATAAATGTCACCATCTTCAACAAAAAAAACTCTGAAAGATTTTCTGATTCACTCAGTGATCCAGTTTTTCTTGCTAACTCTTAATGTCCCTTCCATAATGCTCTGCTTTTTTAAGTATGCCTTTGCATTCAGTGTAGGTGACATTAAAAAAAGAACTGAATTCTGGAAGTTGTAGACTATTACAACAATCAGGTTTTTTTGAAAAGAGGAGTCCATTATATGAGGATATTTCTTTACAGAAACAGCTTTCAAACCAATAATGATTTGATTTTACACTTCTCACTGAAAATAACACTGTGGTTCCCAGTGCCTTACACCAGAGCTAAGGAGCAGAGCTGTGTGAAACACTCATTTCACACCTTGAATTTGTTGAAATGAAGCCTGATTTTGAGCTTTATTATGCTGTGCAAATTCCTACAATGAAAAGAAAAAATCATATAGGCAGTAATTTTATCATCCCAGCTGATAGTATCAAGGCACATGCTTTATCACTAAACCTAGTAGTATTCCCTGGATTTGCACACATATAGCATCTGTCTCCTGATCTCAGATTGTTGTGAAAAGAAACTACTGTCTGATTTTTTGTTTTCTAAAGGACAGAAACTACGTATATAGGTCAGGTAATAACAGTAGCAGTGTAGCTTAAAAACATGAGCTATTGGAAGAATCTGGAGCTGAATGCAATTTACCTTAGTAGGTAATCACACAGTATGATACTGGATCTCATCAAAATGGTAATACTATAGGACATGGTATTAACTTAAAGTCAATATGTAGAATAAGTAATCTGAAGACACTACATAAAATAAGTGATTGCTTGAGATACTTGGGAATTATAGTCCTAGCTCCAGGAAACAATTTGGATCTTTAACTTCAGTGTAGCAAGAGCTTGATCCTTATCAAGTAAGAATATGTAACAAAACTAATGAAGCTCAGACCTTTTTTACATATGGAAACTATACAACTAATCATTTGCTCAGATTTACCATTTTATGATGATACAAAAAAAGTTTATTAATAGTAGTAGTGATTTTACCTAACCATAATAATCTAAGAGTTCAATGGCTATTCTGAGCTCACCATCGTGACACAGAAATTGATACAAATGCCTGCAATGGTGATTCAACTGGTTGAGCTAAGAGACTTTCAGAGATGGGTCATTCTGTAAAAACAAAATGAGCAACTAGTTCTAGCCAGCTAACTGGCCTTTAGGTGGCTAACACTAGTGAAACTGATCCCATCTTCTTTTACTATAGTTCAATGCAGAATGTGATTCAGAACCCAGAATTTCTTTGTATATGAGGTATCAGTCCACATGGAACTCTGATCCAGATGAGCTGATATGTGAGGAACACTATGACCTGAACAAGCTGACATTGAGAAGCAGCCTTGCAGTTAGAACGAGGGACAAAATATGTCAGCTAAGATGGGAGTGAAGTACATTGCAGGATAAACAGCCTTGTCCCCTTGCCAAATTTTCACATGTGTTGCTACCAGGCAAAGAGTAATAAAATACAAGGTCTCTGTGACCACTGATTCCATTGGTGGAAAGAGTTAACGCTACCCTTCCCTCGCTTGTGAATTCAAGGAATGGTGGTTATCACCTCTTTATGCTTCCTGTGCAAATTAGCATCACCTCTCTACACTTCAGGAGTATGTCAAGCAACACCCCTCTTAGCATGGAATAAAAAAGAACTTGAGTACACTGGCAGGTGTGTACCCACCACCAAAGGCCCCTCAGGAATGGACTAGGTGAGACGTTGCTGGAACCCTGAGTGGTGATCCCAAACTTTGCTTAATCTTTTACTTTCTTTCATCTCCTCTCCATCCTCTTTCTCTCTTCTTTAGCTTCTCTTTTTCCTTTATGTACATCATGTATAGTTTTTGTAGTTTTTATAGTTCAGGGAATTAAGAATTAAAAATTAAAACCTTTTTTAATATTATGGACCTATAGTGTAATTCTCCTTAATTTGACCCAAGCAAATTACCAAACCTCCATCGCTTTCTTCTTCCCCCCGCACTTTGGTCAAGTGGGACATGACAGTCCAGCCAGTAGGATTTAGGGTTTTCACATCTACCTGTGCAGAAGTAACAAGCATAGGATCCAGATTTAAAGACTTATGAACCATCTGCTAACCTCAGTGAGCTTAAGAAATAATAAGGGAAAATAAAATGAAGAAAGAAAATGGCATTTGCCATTATAATTTCATGGCATTATAAAAGAGGAAAATTGTAAGTCACACAGTCAGCTACTAGAGCTCTGATGTGCAAACTGAAAACAAATTACATGTTTTTCACATGTTCATAATATCCCATCCTCTAAAATAATATATAAATCTATGTTGTTGGATAATTTACTGATAAATTGAACTTGAAAATATTTTAAATCAGTATGTCTCTTAGGAGTTCTCTGTATATGTTGATATCCACAGGTGTTAACATTTTAAAATAAATCCCCAAAAAAAGAAGTTTGAGACAGTCAGTGAAAACTAATATTTTTACTTATAAAACATTCCAAGCCATTGTTCTTGCAACAAACCTTTTTTTCATTTTCAATAATAAGGAATGTAAATTATTATCTAAAAAGAGACAAGAAGGATTAATATTATGTTCCCTTCTCCACTTAAACAGAATGCAATTAATATATTGGTCTTAACTAGGTTTCTATTACTTCATGGAAAAGCTTTCTCTATCAAAATTTGAAAACAAATTCAAGAACTATTGTGTTATGCCTCTGTATTCTCTCTTATCTTTCACCATTAGACATATTATCAGTAATAAATTCATGGACATGAATTGCAATCATGTGAATGTGTTGCATAAAAGAAACCAAAATAGAAAGAACTGATGTCTTCGGTGTTGTTGATCTAAGTATCTATAGATCTGGTCTGTTTAGTTTTTCACTGTTGGAGGCACTGATTAAAACTAAGGTCTGTCTATAAACTGAACTATCACAAGTATTTAGAAAGAGTAAAAAGGAGGATTATGGGAACTACCGTGGAAATGAACCTGATCTCCTTCTATGACAAGATGATCCAACTGCTGGATGAGGGAAAGGCTGTGGATGTGGTCTACCTGGACTTCTGGAAAGCACTTGACACTGTTCCCCATAGATTTCTAATGGAAAAGCTGGGTGCTCATGACCTCAATGAGAATACGATCTGCTGGATCAAGCACTGGCTAGACAGACGAGCCCAGAGAGTAGTGGCCAATGGTACTAAATCCATCTGGCGGCAGGTCACAAGTGGCGTTACGCAGGGCTCAGTGTTGGGACTGTGTCTATTTAACATCTTTATTGATGATCTTGATGAGGACATAGAGTCTACCATCAGTAAATTCGCAGATGACACCAAGT
>WTSP01010754.1:0-10964 GCA_025331215.1 Actenoides lindsayi | reverse complement strand
AGGCTAAACAGCCCCAGGGCTCTCAGCCTTTCCTCATAAGAGAGATGTTCCAGTCCCTTCATCATCTTCATAGCTCTAAGTCTAATGTCTAAGTACTTTCGAGTGTATAAAGAACTTAAATTTGTTTATGTTTTACATTTTATTTATTTCTTAATTTTGATACAGACTTTTAGAATGCTATCTTTAGCATCTGAACATTCTGAATTGCTACAGTATAAAATCCAAATAAAATTTAAGTCCTAAAGCATGTAGAAGACAACCAGGGGATCAGGTCCAGCCAGCATGGCTTCTTGAAGTGCAGGTCTGCTTGACCAACCTGATCTCCTTCTGTGACCAGCTGACCCACATAGTGAATGAGAGAGGAGTTGTGGATGTTGTCTACCTGGAATTCAGTAAGGCCTTTGACACCGTCTCCCACATCATTCTGCCACGGAAGCTGATGTTTCATGACTCAGACAGAGGTACTCTTCGCTGCATTAAAAACTGGCTGGATAGCAAGCCCAGACAGTTGTGGTAAATGGAGTTAAATCCGCTTGGTGATTGGTCACAAGCGGTGTTCCCCAGGGCTCAGTGCTGGGGCCAGTCCTGTTTAATATCTTTATCAATGATCTGGATGAGGAGATTGAGTGCACCCTCAGTAAATTTGCAGACGACACCAAATTGAGCAGGAGTGTTGATCTGCTCAAGGGTAGGAAGGTTCTTCACAGAAATCTGGACAGGTTGGATTGATGGGTTGATGTCAACTGTATGAGGTTTAATAAGGCCAAGTGCCTTGTCCTGCACTTTGGTCACAACAACCCCAGGCAACACTACAGGTTTGGGGAAAAGTGGCTGGAAAGTTGTCTGGCTGAAAAGCACCTGGGGGTGCTGATGGACAATCAGCTGAACATGAGCCTAGTGTGGCCAAGAAGGCCAATGTCATCCTGGCCTGTATCAAAAACAATGTGTCCAGCAAAAATAGGGAAGGGATTGTGTCCCTGTACTTGGCACTAGAAAGGCCACAGATTGAGTACTGTGTTCAGTTTTGGATGCCTCAGTATAACAAAGACATTGAGGTGCTGGAATGGGTCCAGAGAAGGGCAACAAAGCTAGTGAGGGGTCTGGAGAAAATGTCTTCTGAGGAGCAGCTGGGGGAACTGGTATTGTTTAATCTGGAGAAGAGGACGTTGAGGGGAGAGACCTTATTGCTCTCTATGGCTACCTGAAAGGAGGTTGTAGTGAGATGGGTGTTGGTCTTCTCTCCCAAGTAACTAGTGATGGGAGAAGAGGAAATGAGCTAAAGTTGTACCAGGGTAGGTTTAGATTAGACATTGGGAAAAATTTCAATGCTGAAAGAGTGGTGGGCCATTGGAACAGACTGCCCAGGGAGGTGTTGGAGTCATCATCCCTGGAGGTGTTCAAAAGTCATGTAGACATGGCAGTTCAAGACATTGTTTAGTGGTCATAATAATGGGTTGATTGTTGGACTTGACGATCTTGGAGGTCTTTTCCAACTTTAATGATTCTGTGATTCTGTAAAAATTACAGTCCTAAAGGAAAACTAAACTAAAATAGATGTTATTTTACCAAAAGTAAAATCAGGTTTTGTCGTCCATCCTTTATTAGGTAACTAGCTCTCTTTGAAAATTTTGGTATTTATAATTTATTTAAACAGCAGATTATCTGCTGTAGAAGCTGGAGTTGTCAGAGACAGGATATCTACTGAGATAAATAGTAATGGCTATAGGACATCAGCACTGCAGGAGGTACTGTGAAGAATCCAATTCTGTTATTTCAATATATCATTCTAACCTTTTTTTCTACTTACTTTCTATTTTTCTACTTGTTAAAAGAGAGGTCACATATAAGACTGAAGAATAAATATTTTGGGAGCTCCATATCAGAGGGATTCAAATTGTGGTCATTTAGAAATTTCAAATTTTTAAAAGAAAATACAATTATACTTTTAAATAAGAATTAAAAGAAGATTCAAAGAGAAAAAGAAAAAAAGAAAAAAAAAAAGAAAGAAAGAAAGAAATATAACAATAAAACTGATCAGCTTCTTACTGTGAAAAAAACCCAACAAAACCAAACCAAAACCAGAACTCAAAAAAAATCAGATTAAAACCTTTTATAAGATTCACTTACAACACAAGTATGAAGAAAATTATTATGGAAACTATATGAACAATTCCACTACATGTGTAGTATAAGACACAAAAAAATAAATGCAGAGAGTAAGAAGGTCACAACAAATGCCTGATAGATTTATGTGTCTTGAGCAACAGCTGCCTGGTTGTTATTAATTCTTTACATGCTCAAAGTTAATTTAACTGTCAGATCTGGGGCCAGAAAAGAATTTTGACCTCTGAGCAGATTGACAGGGCCTGTTAGGTTTTAGGTGCTTGGGTATTTTTTTTAGTTCTATATAATCCTCATCCAAGAAAATATTGGCATTTCCATGCAATTTCAAAAAAATGTAATAAAGCTAGTCTTTGATCTTTCATACTTCACTGCTAGGACATATTGTTAGGTTTTTTTATTGGGTTCTTTTTTTTGTTTTGTTTGGTTTTGCATTTTCCATTTCTTCCGTTTTGTTTGTGCCTTTGTGTGTTTTCTTTTAATGGAAGTCTTCTGTTTATTAGAAGATAATTTGAGGGGGGTTGGGTTTGATACGGGCTTTGTATATATTTGTATCTATTCCATCCAGCTGTTCTTTCTTTTCTACTCAATGAATCTCTGTCCCTTATTCCCTTTCTCTTCCCCTTTGGGGAGAGAGGGGGGGTTAACGAAGAACATCTGTTATAGGTCTAGTGGACTGTCCTAATCCCAAACCTTGACAATGGCTTAAGAAGTATAAAATTTAGATATTCTGTAGACTTTTTTGAAAGATATATTTAGTATATTAATTTATTGTAAGGGACTTCAGTGTGTCTTCTGTCTTGAAAGAGCTAGAAAACAGAGCAAAAGTCATTTGTCTGTAAGAATACTTTGTGAAGAAAGTTAGAAAAGGTAAAATGTAACCTCTTGAAAGAACTATGAGAAGAAATAAACAAAAATGTATTGACCAACCATGGTATCCTCTATATAAGTAACATCCACTCTATAAGTAACATTTCTTTGAAAAAAAGAAAATTAAATATGTGATAGTCCTGTTATATTCAAAATATTTCATATGTTACTGGAACTGTCACCTGATTTTATCAGAAACCTGCAATTCCATGAATAATAGTTGTTTTCTTCTTGAAATACTCAGCTCCCACAAATACTTTTATTTCTCTGTAGGTTCTTTCAGCAGTTATTAATACAGAACAGCTCCGTAGGTGAAATCAGTCTCTTGTCACTTATCACATTTAAGTAAATATGCTGGTCATGTGGAAGACAGCTTCAGCATGTGATACTGGATCAATAATTGGACCTTTAGTTGCTGTTACTACAGAGTTTGAGGAAAAAAAACCAAACCTCCAGCAGTTCTAGAGCTCTGGCACTACAATTTCACACTGTCACACTAAATTTAATTGAAATTGGAGAATGCACGATGAGTTCTCACCTAAATCTTTTGAATCTACTTTCTCTGTGAGCAGAACACCAAGATTTGTCATCAGGCAGAATAAACTCCCTACTGGCTCTAAATCAGAAAAGTGATTTTATTTTTCTTTACAAACAAGTAAACTTCAATTTTACTCCTCAGGATGGGTGTAAAGTTAACCAGGTCTGCATGCTGCTAGGACCATAAATAAGTGTATATCCATCTTATCTGACATTATTTACTAAGTAATCTTTTTATGTCCTTATACATTTACCTCAAAAATAATTATAAATATAGATAAATGAAAGATAAAATATAAAGAAAAAAAAATAACACTATAAAATTATTCTAACCAGGTCATGCTAAAAATATGATCTTAATGCTGAAATCTTGCTAAGATTATTAAGTTAAAATTCAAAGGAGGAAAAAAAAAAACAAGTAAAATAAAGGTGTTATACATAATATTGAGAAGTCCAGTCCATTCCCATTAGACATTTCCCATTGATACAAGGGAAGGACCCCAGATCTCTGTCACTGGGACACCTAGTCTGTCCCCTCACAGTGTTCCTTCAGCAGCATAGAATCATAGAATCATCAGGGTTGGAAGGGACCTTAAAGACCATCTAGTTCCAACTCCCCTGCCATGGTCAGGGACCCATCCCACTAGACCAGGTTGCTCAGAGCCCCATCCAGCCTGGTCTTAAAAACTTCCAAGGATGGGGCTTCCACCACCTCTCTGGGCAACCCGTTCCAGTGTCTCACCACCCTCATGGTGAAGAAATTCTTCCTAATGTCTAACCTGAATTGACCTATCTAATTTTAATCCATTCCCTCTAGTCCTGTGCACTGACAGTTCAGAAACCCAATCATATCCTAGGCTTCATAAAAAGAAGAATGGCTAGTAGGTTGAGGGAGGCAATTTCCCCCCCCCTACTCTGCTCTCATGAGACCCTAGCAGGAGTATTGTATCTAGCTCTGGGTCTCCCAGTACAGAAAAGACATGGACCTATTAGAGGTCATCCAGAGGAGGCCCATGAAAAAAATCAGAGAGCTGGAACACCTCTCCTATGGAGAGAGGCTGAGAGAGTTGGGGTTGTTTCTCATGAAGAAGAGAAGTCTCCAGGGACATTTTATTGTGGCCTTTCAATACTTAAGGGAACTTATAAGAAGGATAGAGAGATTTTACCAATGTCTGTAATGACAAGACAAGGGGCCATGGTTTCAAACGGAGAGATTTTGATTGGAAATAAGGAAGACATTTTTTTATGATGAGGGTGGTGAAACGTTGAACAGGTTGCCCAAAGAAGCTGTGGATGCCTCATTACTGGAAATTTTCAAAGTCAGGATGGATAGGGCTTTGAGCAGTGAAAGATGTCCCTGCCCATGACAGAGGGGGCAGGTTAGATGATTAAATATTCCTTCTAACACAAACCATTCAGTAATCCTGTGAATTTTAAGTCACCCTAAGTGGAGTTATTTGAAACCTTCTGTAATAAAGCTTTTTAAACTAAATCGTTGCTCTACTACACACTTTTATCTCCTTGGAAATTCTACTTCAGTGAAGAAACAAACTTGCATTATACACAAGCAAACCCTCAACTGAGTATATACAATACATAATTTACACAGTAAATACAGATATTTATGAAGGCTGTCATGAATATATGAACAAATGAAAATAAGAGTTTCTGTGTAAAAGCACATCCACTAATGTGTTTGGAATCCAGATATATAAATAAATACAAAAGGTAGGATCTATGGCTGTTGCTACACAGATTTGAATTATCTTGCTTGTTCATCTTAATTGATCTAAACTTTCAGACCTGCAATCAAATTGCTTCATGTCATCTAAGCTGTGATAACTGTCATGTGTCTGTTGCTAGAAAATGAAAAGTAATACAATATTGTTTAACTGTCATTCAAAACAATTGATCAGGACAAATTCTACACTATGTAAAGATAAACAAAAAATAACAAAATTAGAGTATCCACATAAGAATACACACTTTTAAAATATATTTATACTTTGCCACATATCATTGAAGTTATTTAAATGAGAAGGACATGCAATTGGTATTACTAGACTAGACTAAATTTTTTTCCTGCTAAAGAAACAATTTTCCTGTGTTAGAAATACTTACTTTGTTTTGGTTGTGGTTTTATTGTTTGGTTGGGGTTTTTTTAATGTAAAAATTGTCCCCATTCTCATATAAGATTTTATTTTAAAAATACATTATTCATACAATACAATGTAAGGGAAAATAAGCAGTTTATATTCATTAAACATTATCAATATTTAATCACAAATCTATTCTTTACTTTTTAAACATGAACTAAAATTGTTCTACATTACACATAACAACTGGTTTACTAAAAATTCAGAAACAATAAGAAAGAACATTTGAACAATCCTAACTTTCTTTCACAATATATTTTCATAATTTCTTAGCTCAGACTTCTCTTGTAACACTTTCTTTTTTGTTTAAAAAGTTGCTTTCACAAAAAGCAAATCTAACAGACTCCTTACTTAGGCTAAAAAAGCCCTTTCAGCATTTGCTAGAATGAGCTTTGGCATCTGTAACCCCTAACTGTACTGGGCAGACGGTAACACAACAGGGCAGGGTAGGAAGCCAAGTCTATAGTGAAGTGACACCAGCTTTTGCTTCATGTTATGTGATCACCTCTCCCTGAGACACTCTGGAGATTCCTTCTTGTAAAATGGTCTCTGTATCTGTGGCTCTTTGAATCACAAATTGGAATTCACAATGGACAAGAAGCAACTTTTATTAAGGGTAGCTGAATCTGGAGGACTTCAGGACTCAGAGGATTTCTCCATTCCAGCCCACTACAGTAGAAAATAAGAGTCAAACTGAGTACACTTTTAGGCATAGCAGGTTAGTCCATCACAGCATAATGGATGCATATGTTTCTGTACTTCTAGGTGCAGGAGGTGGTGAGTCTGAGGATGTATTCCTGATAAGCACACATATATCTGCATGCATGCACGGCAAGTATGGCAAGTCCCACGAATAACATAGAACAAAACTTTTCTTTACCAGCACCCATGTAAACACAGATAACACTTGCATAGATATGAACAATGGAGGAAGAAGTTGTGCTTTCATCACCCTCTTCGTCCTGATCTACATGAACATCCACATTCATAGATCTCTCAGATATTAAAATGTATTTTAAAGTTTGTCCAATATCTATGCTCAGACCATAGGCCCCTTATGAAGTCCTTATCTCTCACCATGTCAAGTTTTCTAGGGGTGACACATACAAGTTTGTGCCTATCCAGTAACTGGTATCCAGACTCTGTTGTCCTCCAGTTTCTCCAGTCCCTGGTTTCCCTCAGGGCATCTTTGTTTGTAGGTGTCTCTCCAGATGTTGGTAACTGCAATCCCTATCCTACTCCCCAGACAGACCGGATTGAAGTTTTCTAGCTGTTATACACACACACCCAGAGGAGGGAGCTCATCCATCTAGGAAAAAAAAAACCAAAAAACGATTCAATAAAAGGACAGGAAAGATTGTGTCAATCAAATGTGTCTGTCAAAGAGGAATATTAATCAGACACTGCTTACAGTCAACCTATTCCTTTTAATGTTTTTTCCCATGGTTGTTCTTCCCAGTTCCACCTTAATCAAGCCTTTTTCCCACCTTTGATCCTTACCTGAGACATTCTATTTTAAGTTTTTTACAGTGACAAAATTAATTTCCCCACCGCATTTCATAATAAATCCTTTAGCCCTTTAGGCAGTAATCCCATTTACTTTGCATGGCATTTCAAAGAGATGCTTGCATTCCTTGACCCTTTGGTGAGTTTCACACCAGGGATAATGGTCTAATCATTGCCCTTTGATGGTTTTAAGAGCAGCTGATTCTCTTCCTAGGGTTCATGATCTGTCATGGTTTGTCTGATCATAGCTGGATCTCTGTGTTTAACTGGATTAGCTTTTAGTCACAAAACCTAGTATCCCATATAGGGAGCCAAGTTACAATGAAGTAACACAGAAATTTACTTCATAGAATCATAGAATCATAGAATGGTAGGTGTTGGAAGGGACACATAGAGATCATCGAGTCCAGCACAGGATCACCTAGGGCATACCACATGGGAACATATCCAGGTGGGTCTTGAAAGTCTCCAAAGGAGACTCCACAACCTCTCTGGGCATCCTGTTCCAGTGCTTTGTCACTCTCACATTGAAGAAGTTTTTCCTCATGTTGAGGTGGAACTTCCTGTGTTTCACATTGCACTTGTAGTGTGTTACCTCTCATCCTATAGCAGGGCACAACTGAAAAGAGACTGGACCCTTCTACTTGACACCCACCCTTCAGATATTTGTAAACGTTAATAAGATTCCCCCTCAGTCTTCTCTTTTCCAGGCTAAACAGACCCAGGGCTCTCAGCCTTTCCTCATAAGAGAGATGTTCCCATCCCTTCATCATCTTTGTAGCTCTCCATTGGATTCTCTAGTATTTCCCTGTCCCTCTTGAACTGGGGAGACCAGAATGGAACACAATACTCCAGATGCTATCTCACTAGTGCAGAGTAGAGAGGGAGGAGAACATCCCTCGACTTGCTGGACACACACTTCTTTATGCACCCCCGGATGCCATTGGCCTTCCTGGCCACAAGGGCACATTGCCCTTCCATAGACAACTTATTGTCCACCAGGACATCAAGGTACCTCTCCATAGAGCTGCTTTTCAGTGGCTCTACTCCTAACCTGTACCTGTACATGGTGTTGTTCCTCCCCAGGTGTAGGACTCTACACTTATCCTTGTTGAATTTCATTAGGCTTGCCTTTGCCCAGCTCTCCAGTCTGTCCAGATCTCACTGGATGGCAGCACAGCCTTCCAGTATATCATCCACTCCTCCAAGTTTATTATCATCAGCAAACTTGCTGAGAGTATATTCTCTGCCTTCATCCAGGTCATTGATGAAGATGTTGAATAAGACTGGACCCAGACTGACCCCTGGGGTCATGTTACAGCAATACCTGAGACACTGTGGAGGTGGCTCTAAGTAAAATGTTCTATGGTTGTCATACCTTCAATCACAAGTTGGAATTCACAGCAGACAAGAAATAATTGCTCTTCATAAAATGCCTTTCAAACTGGAATTGAACGCAGTGAGCCAAGATATTCAGTGATGATAAATCTTACCAAGGAGACTTAAAGCAGAAATCATGTACAGGTAATCCAGACAAATCACAAGATGAAGTCTGTGTGATTCCATGAAAAGAAGAAGATGTTGGAAGATTCTATATTTCTGTGAAAGGAAATTCGTGTTTGGACTGTAGGACTATCCTGTAGTTCTGAGAATTAAAATCCATAACAGTAGGATTGTGTTGAGATTGTTATGATTTGGATCCTTGCGCAAAGAAAGCAGAGAACAATATATTTAACCGTACATATGTGGGAAAGGAGAGGAGCCATCCACTGATCTGAGCACATAAGGCATGACTTTTGTAAAAGGTAGAAATTAATGTTTACCAAGAACTATTTTTAAAAACTGATAAATAATATTTCTGTGATTCTGACAGAATCCTGAGTAGCAGTCCCTATACTGTAGTAGTAACAATAAACTTAAGAGAATTTTAAGTTAAAGATTTCTTGTGTCTATATGCCTTTTTGCTGTGAGGCATGTGTTTTTGTTAAGTCTTCTAATTAAGGCTAATCATAATAAACACAAAAAACAGGAACGATCAAAGGAACAGTGACAGCTGAGAAACCCTAGTAACCCAATCAGTGCAAACCCATCTCCTTGAATCAGCTGTTCTCTCAGACGATTAAAGAAGAAGGATTAGGTCATTGTCCTTGATGTGAAACCTACCAAGTTAACTAAACAAAGTCTCTGGGAGGCCACAGAAACTAAAGGGCATTATTGCCTCAAGGGGTATAGGTTCATTGTGGTGTAAGAGAAAATTGACAGTGTGAAGGCTAAATGGACCTTGACACCAAAACACTTTGATCACAGATACATGCAATTTCTGAGAATTACACATTCCCTCAGATCCACAGGGGATTTGTCAAGGTTCAGAAGAAAAATCAAAGGGGTCAGTGAGATAGATCCAACTGTGGGATGCACAGTCCTTGAGCCAGGCCAGAGGTCCCATGTGCGTCTCTTGAGTGCTTCTGAAATCTCTTATCCTTAATCTTACTCTTCTACCCCTGATAACTCTTCTGGAGTCACCCTTGGCACCATCAGGGCAAAGATATGGCAGAGAATAAGTAGTTCCTGACAGGCCTCCTCTACATCACCCAGAACTTAACTACTGGCTGTCACTGTCACTTGTGCTCACAATATGCCCATCTAGGGGATTCTTTGGAGTCTTCAAATTCACAGTGATTGCCAGGTTGTTTAACATCAAGGTACTCCTGTATTCTTATGACTAGGTTGCTCCCTTATCCGATAGGGTTAGGTAAAGCTCATATGCTAACACTGCTCTCAGAGAGGCCCAGCTGCCATGCCACATGTACTTACTATGAGATGTGGGGGTGGTACATAAGTTTGAGATTGCTAAAATGTAATATGGAATTTTTTAGGGATGTTTATATAATTTAGTTTATATGATACATATTTGGCTATATCATAGACTTTATAGCCTGTTTAACTATATGCAATGCATATATTACATGTAATATGTAAAGCATATAAATATATATCATTTATATAAATTTTATAAATAGATATTTTAAGATACTTATTAGTAGCTAACATCCATTATTACAATTAGGCATTACAGTTGTGATATTCATCTCTTCACATGGAGTTAGTTGCATGTAGGCAGCTGCATGTACATGAGGTAATGGCTATGTAATTTGTTGATCTCAGTATATTCTACAGTTACCCAGGTTGCTTAGGAGTAAGCTTGTAGTGGATTTGTTATGAAAATATTAACACTAAAAAAGCAGATCACTAAAAATTTTGGGGTTTGTAGCATAAGATTAATAGATCTGATATCACAGTGACAATACTTTGCTGGCAGTATTGTTTTACTTGTATAGTGAGAACTGACAGAACCATTTCTCTCACACTTATCTGCTCATGACTACCGTGCATGAAAACACTTATTTCCATTATTTTATGGATGTGACACTGATAGCAGTATACCCTTCTGTCCATTTTTACCTAACTGAATGTTTTGAATAAGTTTTTCTATTTTAATCAGCTGTAGGATGTTCTCTTCTGTGTGATAGGCTACTGATGGGAAATGCCCAGCCTGGCTCTTTTTGGTCAAATCTTATAAAAAGATGTTTCCTGTTCATAACATAGCAGACATTTCTTCAGAAAAGTACTGAATAGCACAGAAATACATAGAATATGTATAATAAATAGAACCGATGCATTCTTTAAACCTATGTAATCTAATATGAAATTGATTTTTCCGTATGGATACAAGGATATAAACTCTATTTTAATTCAAAAGAATTATTACAGAAG
>WTSP01010753.1:27745-42838 GCA_025331215.1 Actenoides lindsayi | reverse complement strand
GGTGAAGCTACATTTGGAATACTGCATCCAGTTCTGGGCTCCCCGGTTCAAAAGAGACAGGGAACTACTGAAGAGAGCTCAGCAGCGAACAATGAAGATGACTGGGGGACTGGAGTATCTCTCTTGTGAGGAAAGGTTGAGAGAGTTGGGACTATTTAGCCTGGAGTAGACTGAGAGGAGACCTTATCAATGTCTATAAATATCTAAAGGGTGAACGCAAGAAGGATGGAGTTGGACTCTTTCCAGTGGTGCCCAGTGACAGGACAAGGGGCAATTGGCACAAGCTGGAACACGGGAGGTTCCATCTAAATATGAGGAAAAACTTTACTATGAGGGTGACGGAGCACTGAAACAGGCTGCCCAGGGATGGTGTGGAGTCTCCTTCTCTGGAGACTTTCAAGACCCACCTGGATGCAATCCTGTTTAATGTGTTCGAGGCAATCCAGCTTTAGAAGGAGGGTTGGACTAGATGATCTATAGAGATTCCTTCCAACTTTGATGATTCTGTGATTCTGTGGTATTAAAATTTTCAAATACTAAATCAGTTGTTTTAATCAGATTTAGAATCTTATCTAATATTAGTTCTTTGGGATACAGTTTCTTAGGAAGAGTTCCTAATTATCATTCCAGCCTTATTAAACCAGGAAAAAAAAAAAAAAAAATTAAAAACCAAACCAAAACAAAACAAAACCAAAAAAAGGTTACACTGCTTTAATTCTGTATGGACAGAAGAGAATGGCATAGACAGTGCAGAACAGTGTTGTAAATGGACTAAATTAGGTCCACTCAATGAACTAAATGTGGCGCACTTGTGCTATATGGCTTTGAGGTCTTTGCTTCTCCATCTTCACATCAGAGACAAAACCTTCTTCAAAATAACTCTGGAATATCTGCATTTCAACTTTAATTTCCTAATTTGTTTCAGCACAGGAACACAGATTATACACACAGTATAACCTAACTGCACATTTTTGTCCTGTGAACACCACCAAGAAAAAATCTCTCTGAGACAGGATGCAAGGCTCAGGCTTGGACAAATCATACATTGCAACATATCCAATGTTTGATCTTTCTATGTACTGTTTCACTTACAAAGAAAAAAGCAAAACAAAAAACCCCATATATATTAAAAGTAAAAACAGAACCAAGAGTAACATAAGCAATTTTCTCTCTTCTTACTAAGACAGTACATAATAAGGATAATTTTATTTAAGATAAGAAATTTTCTGCCAACATTCAATTTTACTGAAAAGCTAAAGCTGATGTTAAACTCTGTCTGCTCTTGTCCCTTCTCAGTTCTAATTAAACTTAAAATTAGACAGCAGTAGGGAGCATTCTGCATTTCTACATCATTGTACAGCAACATCCATAATGTAAAAGTATCAAAAGTATCTATATTTTGATATATTTAGTTTCTACAGCAGGTACTTTACAAAAATCTCTAAGGGGTACTGAAATATTTAATTCATTTCCAAAATATAGTCCAGACATGTCCACTGACTTCTACAAAGGAAGAGGTTTTTACCAATTGTACAATAATCACTTGCAATACATATCTGCTATATCCTGATAGATATAATCTTAATTCTTAACGTGATGGATATAGCAGATTAAGATGGATATGGTGATGGATATAACAGATTAAGAATGTAGAGAACTAAAATTATTTTAACATATGTTATTAAAATGCAATTTAGCTACCAAAAAGAGTAGATTTTAATTTGGGAATTTATTCTACAGAATTCATTAACCTATGCTGATATGTTTTAAATCTGTAATAAGAAAACCACAAGTGTTTAAAAACATGCTTGCAAAATCTTTTCTGTGGAAGGATTATAATACCATTATAATACCAACCTCTATGAGAAAGTCATGGCAATAAGTTTCTAAGATTCACTGCAAATAGGAAAACAACCAAATGTACTTCAGATTAAATTCTTAAATTATACCTTTCAAAAATTATAATCAAATCCTAATTAATATAAAGTTTTAACCATCCCTAAAAATTTCACAACTTTATCTTAGATTTTATCTAAACATAAGCAAAGTAGTAACAAGCACCAGAATGAACTCTGAATAGGTTTTATGGTCAAATTAAACTGGCTTAAAAAAAACCCATTTGGATGTCTGTAAAATACTGAACTTCAGAATGCTAGCAGAGAAGTTTAGCATTATTTTTAGAGCTTGCTCTGTGTGTCAGTACATTGCTCATGTCTTTATAATCAAAGTGATCACTATGTTCAGTGATTATGAAAGCCACTAGACTGATGGATGATTGGTTTTGCATATAGTCTGGTCAGAGGTCCAATTCCGAGTAGGAGTAAATGTTTCACAATAGCTAGTGATTTCCAGTTTTGACAGCCTTCCCTTATGTGGAGAGATTATATGTACAAGTTGTTACCTTCTAAATATGTAGTTTAATTTGTGTGTGCTACACTACTTATTAACTCCACAGTTTGCCCATTATAGAAATGTACTATAGTAATGCAGTAAAATTTACAGTTATACTCCTACGCTGAGAGGTTTGGCTTTTTACCTAGTAGATAAAAAAAAAAAAAGTTTCCATTCTTATCTCTCTGAACATAAATTCACCTGCAGACTGTGCTTAGTTTACAAAGTCACCTATCTAGCAACTACTATTTTGTTACTATTTAGTCACAATTTACAAGAATTATTGCATTTCTTTGAAATTATCTTCCTTTCAATGACATGAAGGTAGGTCCAAAATTCTATATGTTATCAATTAAACTATGGGGTTTTTTTTGTAATTGGAGCAAGTAAGTTCACAAGTGCATGTGTATATACATACATATGCATACATATATACACATGTACCCACACTGAAGACATTCCACCAGAGGATTTTGAATTTGATCTGAATCGTAGCTCTAACCTAATGAAAATAAAGAGCAAAATAAGAATCACTACTGATGGAATAAATTCTACTGAAAATTTACAACCACAGAACATCACAAAGAATTACATCTGATTATTTAGTGAATATTACATTTTCCCTTGATTGCACAGTAATGAAATGAAATTTAAACTTAATGTGTCAGGTTGACTGGTGAAACAGAATGATAAAATAATTCATGTAGAAAGAAACTTCTGGAGGTCTTCTAGTCTAACCCTTGCTCAAATCATGGCTAATTACAGACACAGGTTAGGAGGCCTTGTTGAGTCTAGCTTGGAATATTTCCACAGACTCTCTGAGAAAACTAATACAATGAAAACTATTATCAGTGTGAAGAAATGTTCTTCACTTGGAAACTGTAATTTGGGACTGTTGCCCAATGTTATCTTGTTGTGCACCTTCAAGTAAAGAATGATGTTATCTTTTCTATAACACCTGACAGGTAGCTGAAAATACTGAGCCTCTCTTAGCTTTCTTTTCTTCATGAATGTCCCCTCAGGTTCTCTTCATATATTATGTTCTTCCTGCTTCAGCTTCATAGCTGCTTCAATTTGCACTTGAATCGAAATGCCACTAGCTGGAAAATGCATTCCAGAAAAAGCATCAGGAATTCTGGGCAGAGTGGAATAATAATTTACTTCAACCTGCTGGCTAATACAACGGAGCATATCATTAGTCTTCATACAAATGCAACACAAAATTTCATCAGAATTAAAATTCTGAATAGTTTCAGTAGTGAGCTTACACAGTTAAAAACTGATAACGTTAACTAAAGCTGCATGCCATTCAGATGGTCTGTAGAGCGTGTATTGCTCTCCATTTGGTAAAACAAAAATCTGTATAATCTTTTTGTTAAATCAAAAATTATAGCAAAACAGTTAATGTAAGATAATATTAATATAAATTCTGGCATGTTTTACCAACATGAGAAACGGGAACACAAATTAACCTCTAGAAGCATTCCAGAAAATGCAGAGCATTCTAGGAAAAAAAAATGAAAACAAACAAGAAAAGCCCAAACACCCTAAAAATACATGAGATACAGTAAAAGTAGATCATCCTTGACTGAGCTTGAATTTATTCATAGAAAGCTACAACATTACTTCATGCTGATCAACAGCATTATTAATATAAATTAAATATATGGGAGTGTTGATGCATCAGCATTTTCTTGGCACATACTGAACGTTTAAGAGATGCTAAATTAAACAGGATATAACTGTATGAATAACAGGAAAAATTATACATAACTCACATATTTATACAAATATATATGTGTGCATGTTGAAAGGAATCTGAACCAAGATTAAGGCATTGTAATTCTTAGTTTACTTAATCTCTTACTTATAGTATTCTTCTGTCACTTTTCTCCCTTTTATTCTATTTCAGTCATGTGAACATTATCACTACATGATCTTTTGGCTTTTCTGCTATCCACATGAAAGCAAGTATCTTTAAACAAAACCTAAAATGGTCCATTTCAGGTAAAGCAGAAAAAAAAAAAAATAAGAAAAAGTGTTTTGTGATTTTTCCTGCATATTTACTTTTTTATTCCATTTTCATTTTTTCCCCTAAGATCATCAATCCTCACATATTCACAGAAGGAAACAAACACCAAAAACTTTAACAGAAAACTTCCTTTGTCTTTAAGTCAATAAAATATTCAGTAGAAATCTTCGGAGATGAAACAGCACCAAAACTATTAATACTGCAAAACAGAGAACACAAAAACTGACCTGCATGGTTGCAAAATGGATATGATCCAAATAAGTTCATTATTCCAAGTGCAGTATAGAGAAATTCTCTGCTTACTTGTTTAATCTAAGTGGAGAAGTTCATGTCCATCTAAAATAGAAATTAACTCTCAATATTACTAAACAAATAAAAAAAAAATAATGTTGTAAAGGAACTTTAAATAAATCTTGTCAATCTTTTCGTTCCTCTAACCTTGTCTTAAAATGAGCAAAATTAAAGAAACTGTCGGGCAGTATTCAGATGGCAAATCAAAACTGGCCATTAGAGTGATCTCAGAGCTACCCTAAGCTAAAGCATGCATAGGACTGCTTAATAGATGGTCTTGCAATTGAAAACTCTCTTAAAATTTTATTTCTTTTTCATTATTTTCCCATTCCTTTTAAGGAAATTCTGATATGCTGGGTAAAGAGAGTTTAACCTGGTAAGTTAATATATTTTCCAATCACTTACTACTATTTGTAGTATTTCAGACTTAGAATACTTTGAATACAAGGTATGCTTGTAAAAAGATCCGTATCAGCAACTAATACATTTTCTGTATGGAAAGACATCTAATATAAATATGTATCTCTAGTACCTGAATTTTAGATTACTACTATTAAAAATATTACATATAGTTATGTAAACAATTGAATGTTCCCTACTGCAATGGATTCTGCTGTTTTGAACTCTTAACTAGAAGTCTTAAAATATCTAACTCTGTGTAGGTCACAGAAGGAGTGGGTTGGACTATAATACCTGTAGGGAAATCTTTAATGAAACACAATTGAAACAATTAATTCTCTTTAACCTTTGTGGGTTTTGGAAAAACAGTTT
Source organism: Actenoides lindsayi (assembly GCA_025331215.1). Taxonomy (NCBI): domain Eukaryota; kingdom Metazoa; phylum Chordata; class Aves; order Coraciiformes; family Alcedinidae; genus Actenoides; species Actenoides lindsayi. The sequence goes on along the minus strand of WTSP01010753.1, from coordinate 37,353 downwards.
CCTTACCCATGTGGCCACTATAGCAGAATCATAAGGCTTTGCTCTTCTTTGTTGAACACTACTGTGATAAGCAACTACATCAACTAAACATAAGTCTGCTGAAAGGGGTTGAAGGGTGGAATATTTTTTTTATTAATGTTAGTAATGCACAGAACTTCACCTTCTTAACCATTATATTGCTTTCAAGCACAAAACATTGTTCTTACAATGATAAAAAAATCTGACAGGTCTAGACCAATGTAAGATTTTGAACTTGGCTATACTAACCCATCACTTCCACTGGCAAAACTCATTTTTGTGAAACTGCAGATCTAAACAAGTATGCTCTGCTAATTTATATCACTGATTTATTGTTTTTTTAACTAACATAAATGGAAATCACACTTCATCTCCTTAACTGCAATAGGAAGTGATATATAAAAGGGTCAGACATAACTTAGTTTCACAAATGGAGAAGAGTCTCTGTAATTCTAGTAATTTACCCATTTCTGGAAACACTTTGGAATACAGCCCTGCCTTGCTGTGCCCACAAAGATAGAGTAAAAGGAATTCTCTTACACTTTCCAAAATGCAGTTTTGCACATCAGTACATAAGATCATCCACACTTATGCCAGAAGTTACAGTGCACCTGTGAAGCTTCCTGCATTTAGGAAGGTAAATTTATTTTATCAGAAGTATAAAATAACATGTCAGAATTAACAGGATATCAAATTAATAAATTATTTAAAATTAATGAAAATCTAAAGATTATTAAATATTCCAGTGGATACAAAAGCTTAAGCTCTGCACCAGGACTGCAATTTGGATCCACAATAAAAATGATAAATGAAATGAAAAATTTTGAACAGATTTCCTGTACTTAGAAATTAGCACCCTTAATTTTGCACAGAATGCTCCACAAATATGAATAAATTAAAATTCTATTTGGTGTCAATTCAGAAAGATAATTAAATAAATCCTGGGTAATGCAAAAGTAAAAGATTTTGGTAGTGCAATCACATTGAAGCAGCACCACCTAGAACAGATCACAGACTAAAAGATAAGAAATAAACTTATGATGATGAAAAACTAGGAAATAATTTCTTGTTTACATTGATCTATTAAATCTACACTAACATGGACTAATGCAGAATGTTTTGCCTCTTGCATTCATTAGTTAAATAAACCCATAAGCCTCCTTCTTAAAGTTTTCTCATCTTAGGCATCTCTGATCTCAGCATGTTAGAAAGCTGTTAGATAAAATTTGCATAATTATAAAGCGTATAACATTGTCACACTGAAAAAAAGAAGACTTGTTAATAAGAAGAAACTAAAAATAAACTAGTTGCACATTTTCACATTTACTGTATTCTAGCTATTAGCTAAAATTTGTGTTTATTTAGGATACACTGTATAGAGATATATAATGGAAATGAAAAGGGTATTAAGCTATTTAACATGCAGTCTTTTCGCACAGCTTTTAACAATCAAACATTTTTTATACATGACAGTGTTTATACCTCACTTTTCTTAAATCAATCCACAAGAGATTTTCTATTATAAAAGAAATTAATGAGTGAAATTATAACCTGCTCCCTTACAAAACTAGTACATATACTGAATAAATATTAAATCACAATAGCAAATAAGAATTTGCTGCTTACACAACTAATGAAAATGGAGTAACTATCCTTATTTATGTAGAACTGTATTCACCATTAGAATTTAACATCTTTGTTTCAAAGAATGATCTTTTCCACTGAAATCTGAAACCACTGAAGAGAACTTAAATACTCTGGCAACTACTTAAATATCTGGGCCATGGAGCACAAAGAAGTCTATGTTTGGTGCTTAGGATTTCTACATGTACGAAGCAATCTAAACAGTGAAGTCCAAATAGTTGTAGTGATGCGGCTGTATCTGCCTAGCAAGTGGTGACCAGCAGTGTTCCTCAGGGCTCAATCTCAAGAGAGTTTGTGGACTCTTCTTCTCTGGAGATATTAAAAACTCACCTCGACACATTCTTGTGAAACCTGCTCTAGGTGAACCTGCTTTAGTGGGGGGGTTGGACTAGATGATCTTCAGAGGTCCCTTCCAACCTCTACTGTTCTGTGATTCCTTGATTCTGTAATTCTAGGGACAGGTCTGTTCAATATTTTTATCAATGATCTGGATGCAGGAGTTGAATGAACCATTAGCAAGAGCATAACTCTTTGAAAGGAACAAGCAGTGCTCATTCTTCTTCTTAAACAAGCAAGTGTAAGCCATGTTTTATAAAAGCATTAGAGTGTTCATTGATGATCTTGGAGACGTGTTGTTAATTCTGTTTTTGCATCTATATCTACCAAATTCTAGGACTGAACCCAAGCCAGCTCATGAAAAATAGCAAAACTCTAAACCATACCTTGATGTGGCTTTCGTTTAAAGATTTTACCTAACCGATTAAATTATGCAAAATAAATTACAGACCCTTACATTTTGCTTAAGTGCTTAAAAGAACTGTGTAACTGAAGGGACTTTTCACTAGACATGAATGTTCATTTTCTGGTACTATGGCTATGTATTGCTATTTCACTTAATAATAAAAATCCCAACCCTAGAATAATCAACTTTATTCAGTGCTCTGTATGGATAATGATTAATAAACAACAATCTGTTTAACATTATGGTTTATTCCTAATGTAAAACACATTTCTCCAAGTGCAATTTACTACAAGCTAAGGAATTATTAGATAAAAAACCATGACCTTTCTGTGGTGCAACCCATACATGTATGAGTATTGCACCAACTTTCACTTTTCCTCACACTTTCTCTTAGAGCAGTTTTATTAACTCTGTTGTATAAATTAGAGAAAGAAATAATGAGAATTTACAATGGGAAAAAAAGGCTACAACTTCCCAAAAAGTCCAGTTTGAAAAGGTTTGGACTACATTGCTTAAAGCACGACTAACACCTCAAATATCCCAAAATAAAGGTTCTTACATCTCCCATACAATGATTTCTCATCCAAAGGTGTCGAGCAAGGAAACTATGAAGTGAAAAATACTATTTTTATGGACTTTGTAAAAAAAGTGTCATTTAAATTATCTAATATTACACAAAAAGGAATGTGATAAAAAAGCAGTGTATCTAAAGAACCCAATATTCAGTTTCCGTAAGTACCAGATACCTACAAATTGCTTATTAGGAACAGGATGAGAATCCTTTGCTACACAAATTTGTTTCTATTTTTTTCTGTGTGTTGAAAGAAAAATAAGAGATTACATTGAAAATATTATATATGACTGTAATTAAAGACTGCATCATAATGTACTGTGCATCTTAATAAGCAAATGTGAAATCATAATGTGCAAGTACTCTAAATAAAGGCTGCATACACAGCTGTGGTTATGACACCTGAATACTTGATTCTGTGTTACAGTATTTTTGAATGATTACATTATCTTACATATAATTGGTTTTTTAAAAAAATCTGGCAAACAGAAATTCCTTCTATTAATTCTTAGAAATACACATTTCCAGGAAAAACAAACAAGCAAACAAAGACAAAAAACCCCAAAATACCTAGTCTGAAAAATATTTTGACTAGCAGAATGTTCCAAAACTTTAGTATGTGAAAACAGAAACAGCTAGATGAATTTTAGGGTAATTTTAATTAAAAATGTGAATCAATGAGTGAAAAAATTAACTTTGTTTCTTAAACATGAAAAATAAATTCTTCATATTCAATCTTTGAGTAGCTAATATTGTCCTGAGATTGAAGAAATTTGGCATTTAAATGTCCTTTGGAGGAGCTTCAATTTCTCCACTGATGACAGTGGAAGCCTGAACACCAAGCTTAGACTAGGCTACTACCATTAATATGACCCAAGTCATGTAGGCTAACTCTCTCTCTTCATTTAAATTCTGTATTTTAAAGGTGAATATGAAGTGTAAGTATGAATTGATGGATGAACTAATATTTATTTTATTAGGAGAAAGCTATTAATTACTGACAATTATGTTTGCAATGAAAACTGAAAACAATATGTAACACTAAAGTAGTTCTTTACTTCAGTTTCAGAAATACTGATGCTTTATCTACATAAATCAGTTCTTTATTCTGTGTAGAGCTAGTATGCTTATGTGGATTCATATGAATTTACCTACTTCCATACAGAAGTTTTTTATTCCATATATTAAAGGCTCCATATGATAAGCATGAGTGTCATAACTTCATGAAACTGCAAGCTTGACAATCAGGGCTTCGAAAGAATGGTTAGATACTAAGAAAGACTACAGAATCAATGGAACTTTCAGTTAAATTCCTTGCATCTTCCCCTTAGTAAACACACCAAAAAGAACTATCCTCCTGTTGACTGAACCGTAACATACTGCTGTGTTGAAACAAATTCTACATATCTTCTGTGAGAAAAAAGTCTTTTATCCACTGCCTCTAAGTCTGGTCTATCTGCTTCACACTCAGCTAAGAAACTTTCTATCCTCTCTGATACTGTGTATTCCTTGTTTAGCAAAATATCTCTAATGACACACTGAACTACAAAATGATCCCTCTGCTGAGCTACATGTTAAGGAGGATTTGTCCTTTGTCCCACACAATTACGCTTCACTCAGTTTTCAGTATTTGTGAGTAACAGAAAGTTAGTCTGCTTGTCTGTTCCACCTTTTTAACAGGACATAAAATATATCAAGCACTAATAAGTAAACAAATAGATTAGCATTTCACATATATTTAGAAGTAAAGCCAAGACTGGTTAGATCATTAGTGTTATTTATTGTATTTCAAATATATTCTGCACATACAGTTCACAATTACCCTGGAACTAAGAATAATTTCTGCTTTGCCTAGATTTTATTCAAATGAATTCAATCTTGAGATGACAATATCTAGAGATGGAGAATTCAACACTTTTCTCTGCAGCTGTCCCAGTTTATTCCAGTGTTTAAGCAACCTTCATGATGGAAAAGTGTACCTTATTTCCAATCTGTCTAAAGTGAATTAGCTCTTGCTATGATTTCTCAACTAAAGAGCTCTTGAGTTCACAGAAGTTTCTCCCTGTGCTGATACACTATAATCAAGTACAATGTATTGCCCTGCCAATCTTGTCTAATCCACAGACTTTATCAGCAGTGATTTTAATTTTCTTCCAAATTACAGATGATGAAAATATTGACTATAACCAAAAGCAATATAATAATATCATAGTACCACAGAATGTTTAGACAGACTTTCTCTCATGAAATTGATATCTCTATTGACCTTAGAATCACTTAAAAATGTCTTTGTTTGAAACAGTCTTTCTGTCAGTACTCTGCTATCTGTCAAATCAAGTGAGAATGGAGATGATATTTGTATGATAGGAAAAGCATAGACAGAAACAGCAAATTGGCATAAAGGTTAAGCATAATATGTCTTTTCCTTAACTGGAACAAATCAGTAACATCAACATGAGATCAGCATTCCTCAGGCATTAAACACAGTCAAGAGTACTTCAGTTTACTGTCAGATCACTAGTTAGACTATGCAGTTTATTAGAAATGGATTTTGTTTGTCTTTTTTTTTCTTTTCAAAAAACCCTCCTTTGCATGGTAGAAGATATCAACATTACACATATGCAAAAAATACCGCACATGTACTCTGAGAATTATTATCAAGGAAAATAATAAATATATCTACTACAAAAGTAAGTAATATACATATGTTAACTGAAATATTTTTAGTATTTAAAATCATAAAACTAGACTCTAGAGTCATACTCTTTCGAGATTTTTTCCTTTAGTTAAACAATTTAAAAAGTATGTTTGTATTTTAAATACTCCACCAGAGGGAGTTCTGTGAGTAAAACAGAAAAATTAACCATAAACATGAACCCTTGGAATAAGAGTTTAAATAAGCAACTACCACAACTTACACTTTTTAATGAACACTGAAATTTTTTGTCAAGCTTATGTCAAGAAAATGTGTTCAATAACTATGGATTAAACTTTCAAATTTCAAAGTTTAAATTTCCAGTGTTCCTAAACACTGGTATAGGGGGGGAATGAAATGCAGCTATGTGATACCAACTCTGATCTTTGTGTAGCATGAGTATTTCTGAGTAATTACTTTAGTAAATTAAATTTAACCGTAAGAGTCAACAGCCAGCCTTTTAACATGAGTACTGCAGTGGTAGAGAATATCCTCAAATTCAGATTTTAGCACCATCAGTGCTAAGTGGTAGATTTCCCAAATATTTTCATCCCACAGAAAAGCCCCAAGAAATATGCCCACAATCCTCTACATCTCACTCTTTGTAAAGGTTTCTTTATGTAACACACTCAGATTATACCAAAACATCCAACACTGTAAAACATTAGGTAAACAGGTTAACACTGAGTACGATGTTAATATGGCACCATTTTGAACAAATAATTCTAGGGGTTGCAAATGGAGATAAAATATATAAAGGAATATACAACACACAAAAAAAGTTGAAACAATCTTAACAACAGACTGATTATACAACTACACTTTTGATTGCCAGCTGGTATAAACCAGTATAGCTCTAATTACTTTAATGAAGTTATGTCAGTTTAAATTAGATTATTTTTTGCTAATCTAATTACTTTTTTACTGGTCAATGTAATAATGATCTCAAAATCAGGTAAGGCTATTTCCTTCTAAGGAGTAACTGATCCTTCTTCCTTAGAAACATGTTTTAAGTTCTGAAGTAATTCAGAAGCAGTCAGTTTCCAAACAGCTTTTTGGAAATGCAATTCCAAAAGATTAGAAATTATTAAAAGGATTCACTCAAAGAGAGCTTTTTTTTTCTTTTTTTTTCTTGCCTTCTTTCTTATCTTTCCTTTTTATTTTTTGAATCACTCCTCTTATGCTGTAGGACAGTTTGTCTTTGCTGCTAGGCTGCTAGTCCACTGGGTGTCACAAAAGTGAGGTCACGTATAAAAAAATACGAAGAATCTCCAGAAGGGGAGTGGGGATTAGATATAACTATTAGCTGAAAACTGTCATCTCTACCTATGGGAATGCCAGCTGCCCCTACCTAATAGAAGTTAGCCATTCCCTAGAAAACCTAAACCCTTGCAACAGAAATTTAAGTTCATGTTTTTAGAAAATTTGAGAAACATTTTATGAGCTTTTTAAGTAATGAGGTTAACCAGTTTCTCACATACATTCAGAAACTAACAAAATTCTTGTTTGTACTACTTTTGGTGGGGATACCCAATCCCACTGGGTGTGAGTGAGCATCTGTGTGGGGCTGAGCTGCTGACCAGGAGCAAACCACAATAGGTGGTATTTTTTTAACGTGGTGTCCTTTGTCAAACATATAACCTATTACAGTGTCTTTAACACCTTTAAGTCTAAATGAATTACAAAAATGTAACAGTTTCTACATGATATATTTTCCATAAAGAAAAAAACACATAAAGGAAGGAAGGAAGGAAGGAAGGAAGGAAGGAAGGAAGGAAGGAAGGAAGGAAGGAAGGAAGGAAGGAAGGAAGGATTTATTTCTGGTAATGAACATTTCCAGGCAAACTAAGACAATATGGTATTTCTTAGTTCCAGGAAAAAAAACATGATGACAGTTGTCAAGGGGGAGGGGGCAGGGAGAAAGAGCACTAGACAGTGTGATGCTGCAAAGTTCTATTTAATATCTGAACCAAAGCAATGGATAAGTTGTGGCAGGAAAAACTTCACACTCCCACTCATATAACCCACATACAGTTCTTGTTACTGAAGCTGGTACTAAATGTGAGTTGGCACAGTGGAGCCTGGGGAAATGCAATGCTTACTCCAGCTCAGTATTGGACAGCTTCACAATATCATCCATCCCCTGACCTTCTGGTCCCAGTCTCTTTTAGTGGGGAGGTGTCACATGAGCTGTCAATAAAATGAGTTGATGACGATATCATGAAACCATCTTTTCAGTACTTTCAGGTTTTCTCTCCTCTTGTTTACTGACCCACAGCCTGTACCAGGGTATATCACACTCTGTCTTTGCATTATATTGTCAGTCATGGCTCATTATATTCAGTGGAATTACTAAGGCAAAGTTGTGATGCTCCCATGTCAAAAGTTAAAACTCTCTGAAAGTTTGCAATACCACAAAAAATGTTTTCAATGTGAATAAAAAATTTAATGAACTGACATTCCACACAATTTTAAGGCTTAGGCTGGAGTAACAGGCTAATGAGATAGAAAGACCCAAGGCTTGTCTATTAATAATGAATATATATATTTAATATAGATTAAGTGAGAACGTGCACCTTTGATCACCTGGCTCTGGTTAGAAAGAGATACTTGCAGATGATGTTTTTTCCTAGTATCTCTGTGTTATAATTCTCTAACATCTGTCACTATTGTATTGAAGGGCACTCGTACATTGACATAACACTGTAACACCTTCAGTTTCTGATAGTGCTTCAGGAAAGACCAGGGTTCAACTTCACTCTAAACCGTTTTCTTTTTTTCTCAATACTAGAAGCATCGAAAGAGGTATTATTCTTTGATATTTCACTGTTTGTATTTCTGTATGACCGCAAATTCTTCCCAATTTAGTCAACAGAGAAATTGTCTGCCCTGCTTTATACTGAAACCATTGTTGTCACACAATATCAGAACAAATATTCCATCACTCTTAAATCTTCACTATTATCACAAAAAATTAACCATTGGGTATGTCTTACCATTAGAAATGAGAAACATCACCTCTGAATCAGTGACTCGGGATGTCTTTTTGCTTTTGGAAGACAAATCACACAGTCTCGTCCTGAACAACAGCAAATGCTCCTTTGTATACCATCCGGTGCTTAAGAGATGATCTTGCAAATGATATGTGTTGTATATCAAAGCTTAATGAAGAAAATATTAAAACTAAGTTGTAAGCTCTTGGGAGAGCTTTTTTAAGCTTTTTTAAGAATGCGAGTCACTGGTGACTACAAAAAGCAGAACCTTTGTAATGGAGTTACTACAGAGCAGGATTTCTATTGGTCATATAGTCTTCTGTTTACTTTCTTATTCATAGCCTAATGCCTAAGATTTACTTTTCTATCATGCCTCACTCCTGTATCTTCGGTTTCTCTGTTGTGTTTTTTTTTTTTACCAGAGCTCCTAAGTTAATTTCAGTTCAATCACTCAGTCTAATATTACTTCCTTGTCCCCTCCCATCATCCAGTCAGGCTGTCTCCTCTTCTCTGTTATATGAGGATCCCACAGAAAGCACTAGTGAGTCTTCTTTCACAGAATCACAGAATGTTAGGGGTTGGAAGGGACCTAGAAAGATCATCTAGTCCAACACCCCTGCCAGAGCAGGATCACCTAGACTAAGTCACATGGGAACGTGTCCAGGCAGGTCTTGAACGCCTCCAGAGAAGGAGACTCCACAACCCTCCTCATCACCCTCACTGTGAAGAAGTTTTTCCTAATGTGTACTCTAAACCTCTTGTGTCCCAGCTTAATCCCATTGCCTCTTGTCCTAACATTAGATGACATTAAGTAGAGTCTGGCTCCGTTCTCTCTACACTCGCCCTTAATATATTTAAAGACTTTAACGAGATCCCCCCTCAGTCTCCTCTTCGTCAGGCTAAAGAGACCCAGCTCTCTCAGCCTCTCCTCATAAGGGAGGTGCT
>WTSP01010753.1:0-25953 GCA_025331215.1 Actenoides lindsayi | reverse complement strand
TTTAAAAACAAAAATCTAAAAAACACAAGAAATATAAAGCAATAAAAAAAGTAAAATTTCTTACAAAAAAAGAAAAAAAAAAAAAAAAAAAAAAAAAAAAAAGGAAGCAAGAGTCATAATAGTTAATGTCATGATTTTAAAAAAGAAAAAGAATGCTACTGTAATATTTTAAGAAAGTCATACAATCAAGAGAAATAAACTGAGCTTAGCTTTGTATATAAAGATCAAATTTTGTGTGTTGGTTGAAAGTCACAGGCATTTTGGGACTCTTGTTTGTGTTTGCGCTGTTTCAGTTGTTTTAACTTTTGTGTATTGCTAGTATAGCTTTAAAGTGGTAGAATGGAGAAAATTCTAAACCTCAAATCTTATACTTCCAGGTCACGCATAAGTGACACAGTGAGTTCCAAAATGTTTTTCTTTTTAATCTCTGCATCTCTGGGTTTATTATTTATTTCAGTTAGTCCAGCGTTGGGTTTTCTGTGGGGTTTTTTGTTCTTGTTGTTTGTTTGGTTGGTTTGGTTTTATTATTTTTTATTTTTAAAAATATATTTGACTTAATTTTACTAGTCCAAATGTTGCTAGAGAAGGGTGCGGGAAATTATTCTCAACACGGACCAGTATGATCAAAGTTGAGGTTACTTTATTCATGTTTCTCCCAGGGTTATATACGGTTTCTATCCTTGTAGCCACACTACAATTAACAGCTATTGGTTAATTATTCTAAATACACAGTTCACATGTCCTAAACTAATACATCATTGTCTATCCTACACCGTCCCCATCACCACCCCCCGTCCTGTTCTACTTTCTTTCTTCTTTATCTTCTTGCTTCACTGCTTTGTGCTGTTCTCAAACATATCTCAAGGACGCCATACACAGCCCAATTATTTCTCACACAGTGTTGTGTGCAGCCCAGCTTGTTCCAGACACTCTTGAGGAAAACAGGTGTGCCTGTTTTCCTCCCTTTCCCTTGTGAACAGCTCTTTCAATCATCTTTCCCACCGTCCTTAAATAAACAAAGTACTACAGCTAACATTACTAACACTAAGATGGTGTCTTAAGCTATGGCATAGGTGAGTTTGGATAGGCCACATGTCCGTTCTCTTCGAGATACATTGCCACAGAAGGGAATTTAAAAAGAATCCTAAACTGCTGGAGTGTCAAAGTAACAACATTAACAATCAGAATTTAACTAGACAAGTGATCCAATTTCTTTAATTAGGATTCTGTGTAGCCCGAAGAATCATTTTAAGTAGAGACATAATAAAAGTTTTTATTGCAAGCTAGTTTATTGAAAAGTAACTAATTTGAAAGGAAAATATATAAGCAATTTGAATATATATTTATATATATTTTTCCATGTCCCTATGTCAAAATGTACAACATTCTTTCCAGAGACATTCTGCCATGTGTAAGGGAAGAATGAGAATTACTAATTTAGAAAGAGTCCAAGAGAATCAATGATCAGTGCCATTTCGGCACGGCTGTGACACCATGTCTTCTGACTTCTGTTGTCAGTGGTGCAGGAATAAATAGTAAGCTGTGTATGTGTACAACTGTGCAAATTTTAAATCATATGTGCAATCATGATTTTCTTTATACTGAATATTTCAATTTTAAAAAAAAAATAGATTCCACAAGATAAAAAGCATAAATCAAACCAATCACAACTTTCTAGAGTTTGGTTCCAATCTTCTTCCTCTGGAAAAGTATGTTTAATAGATTAATATGTCCATTTTAGTCATAGGTGTATGGAGTTGTTTTATGTTCCAGTTAAATGACACTGATTTTTCTCCCCAGCATGTCTTAAGATAATTGCTTGCACATGCTTGATTTATATTAAACTTGACTTAAAAATCTCAAAAACTTAAACAGTTCAGTACAACAGTAGTTCACTTTTAAAAGTGCATGCAATATGCACTAAATACAATGTTCTCATTAAACTACAGGACCTGCAACATTTTCAGTTGCATAAACCATAGATTGTTCCAAGCTAAAAAACAAATAAATACTGCTATGGATGGAAATGTCCTATTTTAAAAGGTTTTTCTTAAAGTATTTTCCTCAAAACTTTTTTTTATGTTTTCCCCAAGTGTTAAGAACATGATGTACTGCATTGACAAATGTTCAGCAATATGAGTAACAATGTCACCTTCCAGCGTGTGACACAATCTTTCCATAGTACTGTAATCTATCACAATACCTTCTTAGGTGGCTGAACAAATGTTTAAATATGGCTTTTGAAGCAGTAACAATAAAACACAAAATAAAACAAATTTAAAAAAAAAGTTCTGTTGCTGTCTGGAGTCACTCTAGTTTTCTTTGAACAATATCTATCCTAAGAAAAAAAATCATCCATTAGGTGTAGGATTCCATAAAGTCTAACCACAGCCTGCACAGATCTTCCTGCAGATTTATATTTGCTATTTACAGTACAAGTAGGACATTTTGTACAATAATATATCTTGGAAATCTATGCCTGACAGAGCATAGGAAATAAAAAGATCCCAGAATGCTTTAAAATTTCAGTGTGTTACTGCTAACTTGTTGCTAACATGTTACCAATAGCTTGCTGCTAATAAAAGTCAATTAAATGTTAGCTCTGGTAATCCCATCTGTTGCACATGGCTTAAAAAATATAATTAAAAAAAAAAAAAATTAAAAACTCAGAACTTTTGCTTCATTTTTTTTTTTTTTTCTGGATTCACAACTTATATCTAAGACGATTGAAAATGTACAAGACATTCATTTACCAGCCTTATAGAATAATTTTGGTTCAAAGGAGGTCATCCAGTCCAACTCTCTGCTCAGTACACGTCTAAGTAGGTCAGGTTACTCAGCAACATATTCAATCAAGTCTTGAATACCTCCAAAACTCCAATGGTTGTTGCTTTTCTAGAATTTGATTATCCTCATGGTTAAAAAAAAAATAAAAATCTTAATATCCAGTTGGGATTTCCCCTGCTCCAATATGAGTTTGTTGTCTATCACTCAGCACCCTCTGTACCGTCCAATCAGATAGATGCAGAGAGCGGTGAGGTCTCCCCTAGACCTCTCTTACTTATTCAGCAGGCCCATCTCCCCCAGGCTTTCTTCATGTGCCATGTGCTCCAGGATCCAAACAACTTGGTGACTATCACTGCACTCACTCCAGTATATCCATGCCCCTCTTGTACTGAGGAATACAAAGTAGGCACTACACTTCATGTGTGGTCTCATGGGTGCTAAACAGGGAAGAATCACCTTCTTCAACTTGGTCATTCTCACAAATACATTCTAGGATGTTTTCAGCCTTCTTGCTGCTAGGATACATTGCTAGCTTATGTTCAACTTGGTGTCCTTCAGGACCCTCAGGTTCTTTTCCTGCAAAGCTGCTTCCTATATAGTTGCTCCACAGCATGTACTGGTACATGGGGTTATTTGTCTCCAGATAGCAGAACTCTGCATTTCCCTTTGCTGAACATTGTAATGTTCCTGTCAGCCCATTTCTCCAGCCTGTACTCTAAAAAGCAACCTTGTCCTCAAAGATATCGATCATCTCCCTCTGCCAGTTTGGTGATATGTGTAAACTCACTGAGAGACAACTCCTTCCTGTCATCTAGACCAGAAGTGACCCCTGAGGAACATCAATATGTACTGGTCACCAGCTGGACTTTTTACTACAGATAAAACTCTTTGAGCCTTTCTGTCCAGTCAGCTTTTCACCCATCTAATTTTTTATTTATCCATATGTCACTGATGTTGTGATAAGAAGGTCAAAGTGGTCAAAAAAAAGTATGACATGCAGTTAACAAAGCTGTTATCTGGTCAGTATCTGTTGACCAGTACCTGGTCAGCTATTTTAAATAGTAGAAAGCCAACTGAAGACCCTGTATATAAATCATGTTAAACAGGATATGCTAAAGAACTGTTAAACTACCACACTAGACAGTTTGCTTGCCTCCCTTATCTCACCTAAGCTAAATCCATATAAATATTGAAATAACCCACTAATGTTGGAATGTACAACCCCAACTCATTAATGACTGTCATCACCATCTATTAATTATTCAATAATATTTTCCTTAATTTGAATATGGAGTATTGTTACAATATTTCAACATGCTTCAAAATGAGCTGTTATAAATGGAAATGGATAGGAAAGGTTTTACATATCACTAATTTCCCACTCCACCCCACCAAGTTTTTAACTGTGAAATTCTGTGGCTTCAATATTAAACCTAACTAACAACATGATTGGTGAAGCTCTTCATCATAAAAGATCATTAAAAAATTTGCATAAGGCACACATTTCACATAAATGAAATGGTTGCTCCATCTGCAGTATAATGAAAATTTTCAGTAAGTTAAAGGGTCTATATAGAGTCACTGTAAGTCACTGAGATTACTTCCGTGTTTATAATTAAGTTTGAATAATGTTTTGCTGTGCTGGGACTAATGACCCTTGCAGTATGAAGCAAAGAACTGCATCTGTGAGAGACTAAGCACCTTTTACCACTTCATTCAAAGGCACTTGCAAGCATTCTGCATCTCCCAGGCTTGGAACTGTAACGTATGTTAGGGTACTTTATATTACTATTTATATTACTATTTATATTACTATTAGGGTACTTTATATTACATTTTGACTGGGTTACATAGACATCAATCACTTTATTCATGTCTGCTCTTCTGCTCATGGAAATTTTACTTATGACCATCCTCCTACTCAGTACATCAAAGTAATTTGAAGTTTTTCCAAGTTTATGTCTATCAATTCATCTTGGAATATGGTGAAATAAAAATGTGACTCAAGCTCTATCATTAATAGTTAAACTGAAGTTTCAAGATGCAAAATGATAACTGAGGTTTAAGCGAAGTTTTCTGAGAGGTAAAGCACTGACAGATTAAATAGTTTTATCTACGAGGTATTTCAATTTTCTATTTGAAACAATCAGTCAAGTGGCATGATACTGAGATGAAGAAACTGGCAGCATAACTTGGAATGTTACAGTCTAAATTTCTATGCATTATCTCAACATCATAACACATGGAGAACTATTTCTTTAGTGAGAGAATGGAAGCACAGTACAGTTGTATTCAAAACCTTACCAAAAATAAATATTTTTTTAGGAATTTCCCATGCTTTAAAACCAAATTCCAATTATCTTTTTAAGGAAAAATATTACATATTTCTCTCTCAATATCTACTAATGTAGGAAAATAGTTATGAGAAGGGCTAATGGTACATCAAGGCCACAGGGTTCATTAAACTAGCACGGTGTACTAAAAACTTTCAGCATAAACATATAGTAGTTCAAAATAAAGTACATTATAAGAAGACATATATCCTAAAAAGAATTGTTCCCCAACAAGGTTGCCATCACATTTTCAAATAAGACTTTATTGTGTTTTATAAAGAGACAGATAAGGTCAAACACTAGGACTCTAATTTATGACAAGTGTCACAAGCTGATAAATTGATGAATTCAGAGGTTGGCTTCCCTACGTGTGAAACCCCTGATAAATAGAAGAATAAAGAAGTCACTAAAAATGTTAGAAGAATGTATCTGCTTTAGCTTATCAATATGTTCCATTTTGCTGATTTTGTTTAGTTTTAAGATGACATCACACAGGCATTTCAGTGTACTATCATATAACTCAGAGAGTAAATTAGGAATTTAAAGTTATCAGACATATGGCTTTGCAGATTGAAAAGTTATAGAAATTCACAAGTTAGCCAAACCTCAGACTGTAATTAACTACAGAAGTCTTAAATCAAGAGAGATACGGATATTTATGCTACTGTTTGAATTAGCAGATTCATTTAAACACACTTCTCTCAAAAAAACAAATAAAACAAATACAAAACCAAAATAAGTCACACTAGAAAATCCTGTCAGGTCAATTTCGTATGTCAGAAATACAATAATCCACATTAAATCTGATGCATCTAAAAAAAAAAAAGAAACCAAAGAAACTGCATTTTTGCTCTTATTTTTAACTTCTTGCCTCTAATGCTTCAATTTAAAATGTTGCTATCCATATTCCATGTATAAAAAGTACAGGAAATGTGAACAGAAATCTCCAACTTTCACTGTTCACTAACTCTTTATGAAATCTACCTTCTCCCATCAATCTTGTAACTTGCTATTTGTCAAGTGTATTTCCTAAAGATTTTTCAGATGTTCTCTCATTTTCCTTCCCTGCTTTTCTTATCTTGATTTCTACACTGCCTCCCCTCCTCCATGCACACATTTTCTTTCCCTTGCTTAGACTCTGAATTTCGAAAGAACAATTTGATATTTGATACTGAAGACTAAATATCTCATTAAATACCACTGGTCATGGAAAGTGATATATAACCATACAGCTAATGAATTGTACTTCCATTAGAAGCTTTCTCCACACTCTTCAATGACACTGCATTTTTAAAAGAAAGTTTGCCACATTTGAATGAAGTCCATACAAGCCTGTGTCAACTATGCAAATAAAAATTTGTATTCATGGCTTCCACAGAATTAATGTTTGAAGTTATTTAATGTGACAGAAAGCATGTGTTGGAAACGATGTATCTCCTGAAGACAACAGGATTCTTAAATTTGGTGGTCAGCTCTTCAGCAGCTATTTCTTCTTCAGTATAAAGCTATTTCAAAGCTTAAAAGTCTTTTCCTCATACCACCTTATGTGAAAGCAAGCTGATTTTCCTATATATGTAAATTTTATTTTTTTTTATTGAACAGTATTGCAATTTAGAATTTGTATAATATCAAGTCTGACACTAGACAAGAAAAGTGCTTTTGAAAAATGATTAAAATAATTTATGGAGATTCATTGAAATAAACCAATTTTATGAAAATATATTGATTTTCATTAAATGCTGTTGTGAAGACAACTCTGAATTAATTTCTAATAAAAACTATTTGGTGGAGAAAAATTGTAAGACATTTACTAGGTACAATGCAGTCTGAGAATTATACTAAGGTTCCACAGCTTTAAATGAGTACCTCAACTAAGGGCTACAGAGAATCAGTTTGTTGTTTATTTAGGGGATTTTGATGATTTTTTTTAGTAATCACTTAATATGTATTTTAACCTATATAACTAACTAAAAAGCAAAACTATTCCATGATGACATTTAGCTTGAGTCATACCTCAAAATTACTACACATACACATACACAAACACAGCATATGCTGTGTCTATAAATATGTTTTTGCAAGACTATTTCAAAAACTTTGTCTTGCTTTCCATTCCCACAAACAGTGTAGAATTACTGTTCCTTTAATTTTCTTTTTAAGTCTCAAAAAACTTTATGGCATAGCACTATTATTTCTGGTCAGGCCTAGATGTATTTCTATATAATAGAATGGTTAGTAGAATAAAAATTTGTTTTGGTTTTGACAATGCTTGGCTACAATATTTAAGAGACATACATTCAGTGGAGACAAAAAGGATCTCTTGTGCTTAATGTAGAACAGATATTTTTGTAAATGTAAAGAAGATGAAAGGTATATTTCAGCCATTACCCTCACGTTTTCTTTGCTTTGGGGACATGTATATCTGTTCCACTTAGCTTTGCTATTTCTACTCTTATGGAAAAAAAAAAAGTTATTATGATTAGCATTCTAAAACATGCTATTCTGACAGTCAGCTATAATACCCTCCTCACTGAACTGATATATTACTAAAATACTCTGGCACTATAGAGCTAAATATCGAGAAAGAAACTTGGTATTTCCAAAGATTTGAAAAAATTTAGAAAGAAATCATACTATTTCACTCCAAAATCTGTTAGGAGTTCTCTCAAATACTGTTGAAGCTTCCCTCCCAAGTTTTCTCCCAATAGATGCTTTTCATATATCAAGGAGTTTAATTTTATAACAATTCCACTACTTATATACTATGTATAATAAATAGTTCAAGCAAATACTTGACTGTTTCATGTTTCACATTTTCATGGAGGAAAATTATTTTTCTTTAGAAAGCAGACACACCCAAACTTTGAAAGTTGCATTCACAAATCCGTTTATCTGCCTTCATATCAGACACTTCTTAAACTACTTATTCTGTATAGATTTCAAAGAATGCAAACTTTTACAAGCAAATGACCACAAAATATAAGGAAGTACTATTATTTCCTATTCACAACAAGCTTTTGCAATGACACTTTAAAAGAGGATTCACAGACCCTGAATTTGAGATACACCACATGCAACTTTTAAAGTCAGCACCCTGAAAAACTTTAAAGAAAGGACTTTGATGCTACCTTGAAAGCATGATAACTATTTAAAATCAAAGATTTCTCCATCCTTTCTTTAATGAGGCCTTCCCTCCAATCCTCTGCGTAAGACAGAAGGAATTTTTTAACAAATCCCCCTTTGCCCTACTTTACGTTTCCTCTCATCATGGTCCATACTATTTCCCTGGGTTCTGAAGGGAAAAATAATGATTTCTGTCACCTTGGAGACTATGCATCTCCTCTTAGCTCTGCTCATTGCTTCCCTACCCTTTCGTCACATTACAAGATCTTTGTTTGCTGTTCCTCTCTCACACTCTGTAGGGTATCTTCTTTGCGCTGTAGAAGTTTTTCCCAGTTATACATGCATGTAGAAGAAATAATCACTTTTCTATTCTGTAGATTCCTTCTGATGACAGTGTTGTAGTCAAGACAGGCGATAATACACCCTTCCCCAATTACAACAGGTCATCCATACCCTTTAACACAAAACAGTAAATCAAATAGATGAGACCTGCCTCACACCTAAATGCAATAACCTAAATGCAATGCCTATGAATATGTCACGCACTATGAAGCTTAACTTTCAGGATTATGTTTTCACTGGGTCAGAAGTTTAATCACATACAGAAAAAATAATGTAACTGCATAACTGAATAGATGTGATTATTTGCATTTCTAGCGAAGAGAAGGTGTGACTACTATGCATGCTGGCAAATGTCACCGTAGTTACATCAGAGTTTGCTTATTGATTACAACCGACTTCATTTTTGATCTATCATCTTTCGTTGATGATTTTCCCATTACACATAATTCAGATTTTAGACTGGAGCATTAAAAACAATAGATTATATAATACACCTAACATCTTAGAAATGGACACAGATCTTTGTGATATATCAGATATATATCAGTCACAAATCTACAAATGTACTATAATGAGTAATTTCATTCACCACAGAAAACATTTCAATAAATTCTTATAAAGAATTGCGAGAATTTTGTAAAACACATTTTTTTCTCTATTAGTTTTATTTTTTTATTGTTCATTATATTGTTTTTCACTAGAAATGTGAAAATCTCCACGTAATACATAAATCTAAAACATGTATTGATAAAAAGGCTGCATTTTTCCAATCCAAGCATGTTAACTTCTAATGCAATCTCATTCTAAGTCAGATCAGATGAACTCTGCTCTGACTGTCAAAGTACTGTAGGGAGTCCAACAGAGGACTCCAGAAATGATCAAGGGTCTGGAACATCTCTCTTATGATGAAAGTCTGAGAGCCCTGGGGCTGTTTAGCCTGGAGAAGAGAAGACTGAGGGGGAATCTTATTAATGTTTACAAATATCTGAAGGGTGGGTGTCAAGTGGAAGGGGCCAGTCTCTTTTCAGTGGTGCCCTGTGATAGGATGAGGGTCAGTGATCACAAATTGGAACACAGGAGGTTCCACCTCAATATGAAGAAAAACTTCTTTACTTTGAGAGTGACAGAGCCCTGGAACAGGCTGCCCAGAGAAGTTGTGGAGTCTCCTTCTCTGAAGACTTTCAAGACCCACCTGGATATGTTGCTGTGTGGCCTGCCCTAGGTGATCCTGCTCTATCAAGGGGGTTGGACACAATGATCTCCAGAGGTCCCTTCCAACTCCTAACATTCTATGATTCTATGATTCTATGATTCTCTCCACTGACAGATGGAGGTTAAATTGACTATCTTGGACCTGGAAAACTACATTTTAGATTACAGAATCACAGAATCATTTAGTTGGAAAAGTCCAACCATCTACCTAACATTATCATGACCACTAAACCATGTCCTGAAGTGCCATGTCTACATGATTTTTGAACACCGCCAGTGATGATGACTCTACCACCTCCTGGGGCAGCTTGTTCCAATGTCTCACCACTCTTTCAGTACAGAATTTTTTTCCTAATGTCTAATCTAAACCTCCCCTGCTGAAACTTAAGCCCACTACCTCTTGTCCTATTGTTATTTACTGAGGAGAAGGGACCAACACCCACCTCATACAACCTGCTTTCAGGTAGTTGTAGAAAGCACTAAGGTCTCCCCTCAGCCTCCTCTTCTCTAGACTAAACAATCTCAGTTCCCTCAGATGGTACTCATAAGTAATTTTCTCCAGACTCTTCACCAGCTTTATTGCCCTTCTCTGTACCCATTCCAGCACCTCGATGTCTTTCTTATACTGTAGCACCCAAAATTGAACACAGTACTCAAGCTGTGGCCTCACCAGTGCTAAGCACGGGGGCACAATCATTTCCCTGCTTCTGCTGGGGACACTATTTCTGATACAGGCCAGGACAGTGTTGGCCTTCTTGGCCACCTGGGTACACTGTAGACTCATGTTCAGCCACCTGTCCACCAGCACCCTGAGGTCTTTTTCCGCCAGGCAACTTTCCAGCCACTCTACCACAAGCCTGTAGTGCTGCCTGGGGTTGTTGTGACCCAAGTTCAGGACTCAGCATTTGGCCTTGTTAAACCTCATACAATTGATATCGTCCCATCAATCCAACCTGTTGAGATCCCTCTGCAAAGCCTTCCTAACCTTGAGCAGATCAACAGTTCCACTTAATTTGGTGTCATCTGCAAACTTACTGAGGATGCACTCAATCCTCTCACCCACACCACTGATAGAGATCTTAAACAACACTGGCCCCAAAGCTGAGCGCTGGAGAATGCTGCTTGTGATCAGTCACCAACTGGATTTAACTC
Organism: Actenoides lindsayi; assembly: GCA_025331215.1. Lineage (NCBI taxonomy): Eukaryota > Metazoa > Chordata > Aves > Coraciiformes > Alcedinidae > Actenoides > Actenoides lindsayi. Next base: position 15,004 of record WTSP01010753.1, on the reverse strand, counting down.
TGTTCACCATAACTCTCTGGGCTCAGCTATTCAGTTGGTTTTTAACCCAGTGAAGAATACACCTGTCTAAGCCATGAGCTGCTAGCTTCTCTAGGAGAATGCTGTGGGAGACGGTGTCATAGGCCTTACCAAATTCCAGGTAGACAACATCCACAGCCCCTCCTTCATCCACTAGCAGGGTCACCTGGTCATAGAAGGAGATCACGTTGGTCAAAGACAACTTGATATTTGGCAGGTTGTCTTTGTTACACATCATAGATATCAAAATACAGAGAAAATTAAAAGCAGCCAGAGAACTAGCTCTATAAGTGTAACAAGGGTATAACTACCTGAGCTGTAGAGGTAAGAAAAACACAATTAAATCTGTGAATAAAAACATGGTATTAGTTACAGAGGAATAAATAAAATAAGGACATAACTGCTAGACAAGGAAAACAGATTCATTGAAACCAGTTCTGTTACTTCAACAGTAAGTTCAGTATAGACCTTAAGGGACCAGTACCTCTCAGAAATTATATGTAATCTACTCTTCATGTAAGTCTAATTTCATGAACCAGATGTTTTTAATTTTGTGAAACTATGAAGAATGAAATGGCTACGGATATGATACAGCTTCTGAATAAGTAGCATATTTTTGCTTCTTTGGTTCTGAATAATTTTTAATATTAATACCATACCTGTTCTGTCAGGTGCAACTGGAAAAATTTAAAATACTGTCAGATAAAATGCTTTACACCTCTGATCTTCTGTCTCAATCTACTTCACAAATGAGTAAAAGGAGGGACAATTCTTCACAAGAAAACAAAACAAAACAAACCACCAAAACTTCTCTTAATATTGTTACCATGCTGAACAATGACAATTACAAAGCTTAGCTAAAGCTACACAAAAAGGAGCAGTGATTCAAAAATATTATAAGGACTTACAGATACTTCTTACTATTATCACCTATATGTGAACATGCATCTGATTATGGCATATACTGTTCTGACTCAGCAGACATCATAGCAGGCCAATTTTCATAACTTCACTGAATCACCACTCCTGTGGTTTCAAAAGTGCCACTTATTAAACAAAGTTTCATAAATTTACAAAATTATTTCAAGTCAAAAAGTAACAACATATTTTTACTTATGAAAGATAGAGGATTTGCAAGATTTTAATTTAGATATTCCAAACCTGCCTTACCATGGTGTAGTTGTGAGCCACTTTCATAAGTTCTGTGCATCCTTGCGCATCAGCAAATGCTCGTATTCCCAAACAGTTTGATGGGTGCAAAAGCTTCATTAGAAAATGACAGCAAACATCTACTACTTGTGGGAGCTGGAGGAGGCAGGCAGCTGCTAGAAGATTTTCAATGGTGTCTTCTTTCAATTCCAAGCAGCCTAAAAATAGGATTGATAACACATGCAAACTTATTTACTTGGTATTTACAAAACAGGTAGTATCAAAGGATTTTTTATAAATAATCCCAGCTCTATATAAACAGTTCTACAGAAAAAGTGAAGAGAAAGAGGATTAGTCTCTCTCAATGGATACCTCACTGACCTGAACATTACAGTATTAGAAACATTTCATTTGAAACTACTGTTAATTGAACTATATAATAAGGATCCAAAGAGAGACTGTAAAAGAGTGTAAAGGAAGAGAAGACTTAGGAATACTGGTTTTGTTTCTACAATGAGACTAAATTCTGAGTATCTAGATATCAATCATGCTGTGACTTTTTGTTTTTCCTATTGAAATTGGTGACAAAACTTGCATTATCATCAGTGGTGCAGAGCAAAACTCAGAGCCATTTACCTCCCTGCAAAGAATGAAATAAGTGCCTAACATGGCATGATTAAAAGCATTAAAATGTCCTCTAAATAGGGCTTAAAATATTAAAATTTCATGTTGCTTATTTGTAATGTGACTTCCACTTTGGGATTAATTCTTTTGTTTGAGTAACATGTGGCAAGCCTCTCATAACATGTGGTTCTTCTAAAAAGAATTTAAGTTAGGAAAAAGAACATTTACCAATGCATAGTATTTATCTTCCACAACTTAATAATTAAATTGCACTTAATTTTGTAATTTCACAATTCTTTATCTTGCAGACTGATACACCTTTTAATAAATAAAAGGTAAAAAATAAAATAAACTTTAAAAATAATTTATTTCAGTAACAAGTGTCATTCTTGTCATCATACTCCACTCCAAAACTTCCTTTTTAATTATTTTTTTTTCACATTAGTATCTCTCTTACAAATATCTTACATGAATAACTTAAGAAACTATAAATTAGAGATAACAAACTCAAAGAACTGGAAAAAAAGACTAGGAAATTAAAATATGCAGTTACAATATAAATTGTAAGGAACTAACAATTCTGATTTTATTTTGCTGTGCTTGGAAAAATAATTTCAAACTATAAGAGGATTAAGTGTATATTGGTCTTTCCATTCAAAGTAATATAGTTCAACAGCGAGATAAACTCACTCTTTTCCCCATACAAATTTTGTATTTGTTGTCACATAAAGAGAAATCTACAAATCTTAATAGTTATATCACTTAGCACTGAGGAGTTCTAAAATCCTCAACTTCACATCAGAATGCCACTGAAAAGAAAAGCTGCTTTATATTTCAATCCCAAACCCAAAATATAATAACCATAACACTGAAGATCTGACCCTTTCTCCTTCTTTCACTGTATTTGGAGATTTTAATATAAGATGGAAACTGGGAAGTTATACTTCACTAGATTTTATTATAATACTTTTGCAAAGCATAGAGCATCAGATCAAGTACATTACACAAGTTCAGTGATTTTCCTCTGCATATTTTTATGTTTATATTAAGAAACTCACCTGAGTTTCCCTTTAAGTTATCTGACTTTTTCCTCATCATTTCTGCCCAACAGACACCTACACAATGTGATCAGAAAGCACACTCAGCAGTTGCTTCTTGGCTGACTCATATATTTATGAATGACATTATGTATCAAAACTGATCATCTCAGTATGAGAAGGAAGAAAAATATAAATGTGCAAAACAGCTGTGAAAAGTAGATGGACTGAGAAATGTGCCGATGGAAACAGAAAAAAGTGTTTTAAATCTCCTTTTCTTATATGCAATTTATTTTTCAATAATGAACTAAAAGTTGTCTCTGTCCCCACAGAGCTGAGCTAGATAATATTTGCAGAATGACATAAGGATTGAAAAAATCACCACCCTTTATGAAGAAAGGTAACAGTGTCACAGTCTGGCTTTTTATCAGTAAATACAGACTTACAAGAAGAACCCAGAGGAACCAGTTGAAGTCACATCCATCTATTTATCAAAAAAAAAAAAAACCAACAAAAAACAAAAAACATGTATTCTGTTACATTTAAGTAAAAATAGTACTAGAAGGGTACTAGTTGGTAAACAGTAGCATTAAAATAAGTTTAAATCAACAAAATTTGTTACCTGTTTTATAATTTATATCTTTTTTTGTGTAACCAATATGACCATTTTGAAGGACATCCTTCACATTTTTATGGAATGGTGTGAATAAGTGAAGAGCCTTAATCAAGTGAGTAAGAACACAATGGCTTCTGGGATATCTGGGGATATAAATATATTATAGTTTGACTTATTTTTAAGTAAATTCCGACACAGTAATTTAGTTACAGAGTTTACTGTGCTTTCTTTTAGTACTGTCTTATCCTGCCTTTTATTCTATGTACAAATATGGTAAATAAGTTAGGGCTCTCCAGAATCCTGTTTTTAAAAAGCATTAGCTTAAATGATAAGTAAGTATCTAATCCATCTAAATGATTTCCAAGTTTTACATATCTTCATTTAAAAACATCATGGCACCTTTGTAAATTTGCTTACAAGGTCTGTATTCATTTTTTTCAGAAGTCTTCTCTGACATTTTTATGCAAATTCCCCATGGATATCAAGTGTTTAGTATAGTCAGAGTTTAAAAAAAAGCTGTTAAGAGGCTTAATATACACAATGTCAACCCTTCAGATCTTTTCATATTGACAATTAGAAGATCCAAGCATCTATTTAAAAAAAATGTTTAATAGGATATTCAAGGGGGCATTAACATTACTGCTTCTTCAATTCAACTCCCCTTCACATTTTTATTCAGTAAGGAGCTTGCATAAGGACTTCAGTCTGAGCAAAACAAATTAACCAAAGCTTAAAAATCTCATTTTGTATTACATTAATAAGGGTGAGAAAAATATATGATAAAAAACAATCAAAAGAACTTTAATGGCTTCTAATTATTATTCTGAATTATGCTTCTATTTGAGAAAAAAAAATATGTGCATTGCTTATGCAGAAATTAAAATGCCTGTCTTTAGGATGCATCCTAATCATGAATACATAAATTTTATTAGCTCATTACCAATGTGAAGCAGAAAAAATAAATTAAAATTCCCTGATACTTTCCTTCTTTTGCTAAATCATTTTCCAAGTTAAGAGACAGTTTGAGGATTTTTTCTTTTCTTTGTTGTTGTTTAGGGTTTTTTTTTTGGGGGGGGTTGTTGGGTTGTTTTTTTTTTTCAAAACCTTACAGTTTTGTTTTATTCTTCCTTCTACTCCTTACCCTACAATGTTGTCCTGGTTTGCATTAGAACAGAATTAATTCTGTTCAGTGATTTTACTGTTCAGCTCAGTCTCTTCTAACTAACTGCACTTTCTGAAGTTAACGGCAGATTTTCGCAGACAGTGTCTGCTTCTAGAAGTGATAACCCTCCATGTTTAGAGTTACTACCAAGGATTGGTGTTAAGCCACTGCTAAATCTTGTGTACCATGTTGGAGGGTGCAGAAAGTAAAAGGCCATACGTGCAGGGAGAAGTGGGCAGGACACATGACCCTAAACTGACCAACAAGGTCATATATATCATACTTGGTATAAAGCTGAGGGATCACGATGGTCAAGATGTATTTTTCTCTTCTTCAATGGCTGGCATCTGAGGAGGACTGTGTCTGTTCTGCCTTCTATCCCAATCTGTGTGCTTCTGAATCCAGTTCCAGAATCCAACTCCTGAACAAGTTTCCCATCTGCTGCTGAGTCCAGTCTGGGTCTTCCCTAGTGCCTACTCCACAGCATCAGTGGTGACGTAATTGCAGTCGGGGTGGGGGTTGGGTTCAATAATGGTTTTGTATATATGTGTATGTATTCCACTTTATTGTTATCATTAAAGCTGTTCTAGTTTTCTAATTGATAAGTCTCTCTCCCTTATTCCCTTTCTTTTCCCCTTTGGGGATGGAGAGGGGTTAACAGAGAGTGTCTGTTACACATTTAATGGTCTGCCCTGACCCTAACCCTTGACAACTGCTAAAACAAATTTTGTATACAGGGAATCAATGCATTTTTTACTACCTTTGCATGATGTTAATAAGGTCAGTGTGTGTCACAGGAATCAGCCTCACACAGCTATTGACCAATAGATATCAATACAAATATGGTGGGACCTCTCAGAAAGTACTGCTCACATTTTTTTGTGCATAAGCAACAAATTAAAAAGTGAGATCCATAACATATGGTAATATCATTTCACCTCATGTGCACAGTATATTTTATCTCTTGCAATTACAAGTTTATTCATTCATAGCAAGACTTTTCAACATTCTTAAGAGAGCTATGAGTAAGAGCGCACCAGTGAAGTCATGGGAAATGTCAAGGAATTAGAAACAGAACTTAGAACTAATTACTCTTAATCAGGTTTTTATCTTTTTAAGTTTCCTGTTTCATGTATCTTGATCAGTTGTGTTGCAGTTCTGAAGAGTTTCCGAATGGAATTATATCCATAGGTTAACTGATCATAAGAACATCACTACTCTATTAGGACTCTATTTTTAAAAATAAAGAATATAAACAGCACCAGATTTATACAGACTTTGCATAGTAGATTAGTTGATTACAATTATATTTTCAAAAAGAAATATCTTTTTTGAAATGCCATCAAATCCCAGTGTAGACTAGAAAAACTTATACAAAAGGTGTTATGCTTCATATTGCTATAATAGACCTTTTCGGCATTGATTATCATTAATCTTCCAAATCTTAGGTATCTGGCAGGCATCTTAGCCACCTGAGCTAATCATCTGAGATCTCCTTTTAACAGTCAGTGGAGAGAAATATGACGTGTTAGACCAGTTTTCATTTGCTATGTTTTAGTCACCTGCTTTTGAATGAGATTAATCATTCCCTAAAAGTGGCTATTTCGTGACTTTAACTACAGAAGGAGTACCTGCATTTGATTTACCGAGACACTTTTGATATTTATTTTTGCTGATACGACTTCAGTTCATCCTGCTCCCAAACATACTCTATGAAAATCACTGGAATCATTAGGCATCAGGTGATGAAGTGCCTGGAAATGCTTTACACATTTTAAACACTCTTTGGGTCCAATTCTCATGACCATTCTCTGTTACTGTGAAAAAATGGTAATGACATAATAGGTAGTAATCATCTCTTACATCCATCCATGAAAAGCAGTCAATGAAGAACACAACAAAAAGTATTTACCCTGTAGCAGAACATCTTTTAGTCTCCAGCTGATTTCTGAAGTGACTATCAAGGTTTTGATTTTGGCTTATGCCTTGAAAGATAAATTCCACAACTGTGTCATCTCTCACACTTTTCATAAAGGTGAAGTTGTTTTCAGAAAAGAAAACATGACAGGCAGTGTATTTACTTTGCAAAGTTTTCTCCTGATCAAACTTTTCTTTATTTTCTAATAATTAGTTGCTGCAGACCACAGTCATCAGCTGCAAGTGAGGAAGACAGGCACTCTATGACTGACTGTTTTTTTAATTACAGTTTGTCATTCAACATTAGTGAATATTCAGAAAGGCAGCTCATTCTTTTGCTGTAGATATATAGATATGTAGCTATATACTCCCTCAACAAGGGAGTAGTCTCCTACCAAACAGATAGAGCAATTTAAACAGGGGAAAAAACCTTAGGATCTGCCCATTCTCTATTATCAGACTATTCAACTTAGATAATAGCAGCCAAAAGCTAAACCAAATACAAATTAGCCCCAGAAGTATGTAAGACCTCAACATCTGTTTACTTGAGGGTGCTGACTAATCACTTAGGTTTTTGGGAGACAATTTGGGATCAGCCACCATAAATAAAAGACAAGTTAAAGCATATGACATAACTAGAAATATTATATTTTCCCGAGTGGATTTTTAATTTTTTTCCTAACAAAAGATTTCTCCTCTCCTGAACAACTTCAATCCCTCTTAAATGTAAACTAAACTGAGTCATCTGATTGGAACAGATTAATTTTTTGGTTGTACAACATCTCTTTTTTAATCTCTGTGGATAAAATTCAAGTCTTGAAAAGGACAAGTTATTTTAACTCCTCTTCACACAGGGACTTAACATTTTTTTTTAGGTAATTTTAATTTACATTTCTATGAAATAATAAGTTAAAATCAGGAAAGCATTCACTTGACTCAGATACATAGCTTTCAGCTATGACTAGATACTTGATTATGCTGTCAGTTATGGTGGTAGTTTTTGACTCTTCACTACCAAACATAACTTCAAAATTATGGGAATTTGTCATTTCAAATGACAAATAAATATAAGCTGATGTATAAATGTCATCTTTTTATAGAGTGACATTAAGATGCTACTTTCTCCTTACAAAGCAACTGCCATTCACCTGACTTAGTTCACCTTAGATATTTGCATTTTGTTACTTGTAAGATACACATACAAATCACAGGACTAAACCCAATAATTTTAGCTATGAATCGAGTTTGTACTTGCATAGATGATCAAGATATATTAATAATTACAACACAAATAATTCAACTATTATACAGTCATTATTATTTGGAAATTTGAAGCTTAGTGTTAAATACTTATACAGGAATACAAACTTGCAGGTTAAAACAAACAAAAAAATCCCAAGATAAAGCTTACCTCAAAAATACAAAAATATAAACAGAATTTACTAACTAAACTTCCAACAGCACAAATCTTGCACTCATACACCAAATACGGTGGGAGATATTCCCAAAAGCTCATTTCAAATATAAGGCCTTAGTGTCTCTTAATTCTTATTAGTCAATGGACTTCAATACTTAGGTTTACTTCCAGATTGTAGGTCCTGCTTATCATGTTGCGCACATTGAAAACCACTCCAGAAGTTTACTTTTGTAAGCAAAAGGAAACTTCATACTGAGAGGGGAGGGAAGTCATGTTACAGAAGACCTGTACCAAATACCAGGTACATTTCAGGAAGATTTTATTCCAGTGGACACTTTCTGTCAGTAGTATGAAGGGGAGGGTACCACCTTTGGCTTCCAGCATACTGCCCAGGCTTCTAGAACTATCCCAGATGACCTGTCTCACACTGGTCCTTTTGCTACATTCAAAACCACACAATACATACTCTCAGGATCTATATCCTCGGTGAGATATAGCTTTCCTGTTATATTGAACACAATCAAGGCCTGACCTCTGGGGGGGGGGGGGGAAGTCTCAAGGACAAAGGAGCTCAGCTTCAGGTTTGAAGGATCAGTAGTTTATTTTCCACATCTGAAGCTACCTCACAAGCAAGAATACTCGTCTCTGCTGGAATAGGCTTCTCAACTTCTCAGGCAATGATATGGCAGCTTGTGCTATGGTAGCACAGAGTGGTTCAAAACCACATTTAAAGAACAAAAAGTGACAGAGATGGATGTGTCAATTACCAATGAAAGCTTTTTCCTTAAGAGTCCACCTTACAGTCTACTGAAATCTGCTTTTAGAATCACAGAATCATACAATGTTAGGAGTTGGAAGGGACCTCTAGAGATCACTGAGTCCAACCTCAGTGATTCCTAGATTTCCTAGGGCAGGCCACACAGGAATGCATCCAGGCAGGTTTTGAAAGTCTCTAGAGAAGGAGACTCTACAACCTCTCTGGGCATCCAGTGTTCCAGTACAGAAGTTTCTGTTCTTGTTGAGATGGAACCTTCTATGCTCAAGTTTATACCTGTTATTCCTTGTCCTATTACTGGGCACTACAGAGAAGAGATTGGCTCCTTCCATTTGACACCCACCCCTCAGATATTTATAGACATTAATAAGATCCCCTCTCAGTCTTCTCCTTTCAAGACTAAACAGCCTCAGTTCTCTCAGTCCTTCTTCGTAGGGGAGATGCTCAAGTCCCTTAATCATCTTCATAGCTCTCCACTGGACTCTCTCCAGCAGATCCTTGTCTCTCTTAAATTGGGGAGCCCAAAACTGGATACAGTGTTCCAGGTGTGGTCTCACTAGGACAGAGTAGAGGGGGAGGAGATCCTCCCTAGTCCTGCTGGACACAGTTTTTTTAATGCAACCCAGGATGCCATTCTCCTTCCCGGCCACAAAGGCACATTGCTGTCCCACGGATAACTTATTACCCACTAGGACTCCAAAGTCTTTCTCCATGGTATTTCTTTCTATCAGGATGACACCTAACCTGTACTGGCCCCTCGTGTTATTTCTCCCCAGATGCAGGACTCCACACTTGTCCTTATTGAACTTCATAAGGCTCAACTTGCCCAGCTCTCTAGCCCATCCACATGTCACTGGATAGCAGCACAGCATTTTGGTGTGTCAGCCACATCTCCCAGTTTCATATCATCAGTGAACTTGCTGAGGGTACACTCTATACCCTCGTGCAGGTCATTGATGAAGATATTGAACAAAACTGGATCCAGTACTGATCCCTGGGGAAGACTACTGGCCACAGGCCTCCAACTTGACTCTGCACCACTGATCACTACCCTGTTGTTGAGCCAGTTTTCAGTCCACCTCACAGACCAATTTTCTATGCCACATTTCTTGAGTTTTTCTATGAGGATTTTATGGGAGACAGCATCAAAAGCTCTACTGAATTCAAGGTATATGACATCCACTTCTCTTCCTTCATCTACCCATTCGGTCATGGCTTTGTAGAAAGCTATCAGATTAGTCAAGCAAGATTTCCCTTTGGTAAATCCATGTTGACTACTCCTGATAACCTTCTTTTCTTCCATGTGGTTAGAGATGGCCTCCAGAATGGGCTGGTCCATTACCTTTCCAGGGATGGACATGAGGTTGACCAGTCCGTAGTTGCCTGGGTCTTCCCTCTTACCCTTTTGAAGATTGGAGTGATATTGGCTTTCTTCCAGTCATCAGAAACATCTCTCGTTCTCCATCATTTGTTTTGGGCTGGACTGCGATTCTGGGAGAAGTGAACACTACCATTGTATCCTGCTCTGTGGGTACATTTCAGCACAGTCAGTGTGTGACGGGCACAGAATAGAAAGGGAATGAAGGTACATTTTACAATGGAGGGACAGAAGAAAAAAAAAAAAAGAGTGAATAATGAGTGCCTCTTTCATAAACTGCCATTGTGATTTTTCTGAATTTTTTGCTTTCTTCTGGAACTGTTAATACACAGCTAGGCAGCTGCGCTCAGCGGAATGGATATGGGTATACATCTCCACTGCAGGAACTCCACAAAAAAGCACATTAAAGAGGCAGCCAATGCTACAGAAGCCTGTTTGATCTCTTCACTGATGATGTTTAGGCAAAAGCATGGCATGTACCAGATGACAACACAGAGAGATGGCACTTCGTTCAAAGGAATCCCCTCAATTTTCAGGCATGTCTGGAATTAATGTTCAGTGCTTGGTTTCATCTCTCTTCAGAGACAGAGAGTTTTGTACCTGGCAAGGGTCAGCTTTAAAAATGCACATTGCAGTGCATTTAGTTTAACTGTTCTTCCCTCCACACTCACTACTTCCTTAAGTCTGTCTGAATTTATTCTTACTGACTTCTCAGGAGTAGCAGGTTCCACCACAGTCAAGGAAACACAGTTAATAGCTATATCCCCATAACAGTCTCTATAAATCTGAATACTCAAAATTTATGGATATCCAGTTCGGAGCTCTTTTCAAAGCAATTCTCATATATTTCACCAAAGGAAATGAGAAAACAGCTGGTTCCTAATACATAATGGCAAATTCTGTCTCTTAATGGAGTATCCTGGGTAAAAGGAGGAACAGTAACAATTCATTTTATTGTACAACCCCAGAAATGAGCAAAGAGTGTTTCAGTAAAAGGAACAGAAAGCATATGCTCCAGCTAGACACAAGATCCTCAGAGCAGGGACTGCTTAAAAAAAAAAAAAAAAAAAAAAAAAAAAATAGCTAAATGTGTTTATGAAAATCTCTACCACAAGCCTGAATTATGTGAAAGCCCACAGAATGTTTTAGTATCAGAAAGACATTCAGTGTAGGAAGATATTTGATTCCAAGCAAGCTGACATCCCCTGACGAAGGAGGATGATAGTCTAGTTCTACAGTTACAGTGAGGAACTGTGGAAGACTTGAATTATACACATGGATAGTATAGCTGATAATTCAATCCAGGAATAATCCTTGGTGTTGCACTATGGAATTACTGATGCATAAATAAGAACTTAATACAAACACTATATGAAAACATGAATCTTGTCAATTGTTGCAACACTAGGAGGAAATTTAACTGAAACAGAGGAAATTTAACTGAAGCAAAGGAAATGTAACTGGATCTTGGAAGTGTAGTCAATGCACAACACCCATGAACAGATTATCTAAAGGATGGCTTTGTAGATCATGAGATCACTACCACCTTGCCACTTCCTAAACTGGAGTAACAAGGTTTCTTTAGATAATTGCAATTATCTCTTTATTGACTCCTGAAAAGGAGTTTATGACAAGTATCTTCTCCCAGAATAAAACTTCACAGAGGATCTTCCATGTCCAGAAGTTAAGTTTATTCAAGGTCTACCAATATCTGGTATGATTTATGACCACTTTTCTGTACTTTCCATTACACAATGACTAACAAAGTTTTCCAGGTCATTTCAATTACCTTAACTCGTCCTTTTGTCACTCATCCCAGAGTTCCAGTAACTATTTATCTCCCATATGAAGTGAGTGAAAATTCACAAGAGCTTATTCTGAAAATGAAAAATTCAATTATCAAGTACATGGCAGATCAAATGTAGTGGGACAACAGCAGGTTAGACTCTCCTGCAAAGAGTGCTACATAGAGATGGTCCATGTTCACAGGTGTCCCTAACATGATACCACAGAACAAACAACTCTTGAACTTATCCAACATGTCACAGAGGTAGAGGCAAAGACCTTTATGATATGCACAATATCAGGGGTCACACCAGTGCTCAATGTGATCAGTATCTCCTAGAGGGGTGTAGCCTGAAATACTGCAAATAGGCACTGTTTGTAGTATGTGTAGTCACATTCAAACCATGTGTTGGAGAATGATCTTGTGGCTGTGATAACCTCTGAACTGTATGAACACCACAAACTGGCACAGGCCAAAACTATGCACGTAGTTTAATTGCATAGACAACTGATTTTCAGCAATAAAAAACATAAAACAAAAAAAACACAAAAACACAAGTCAAAACCAAAAAACAAACATCCCCAGGATATTTAATTAATAAAGCTTCTGTTCTGCAAGAACCTAAGGGTTCTTGTGCTTAAAGGCAGTTTCTTTCTTGATGCATCCCTGCTGTCTGCCCTGTGTGTGTTCTTAGATATAACACTGACAGAGAAGACACTTGACAGTAGTTTAATTAAAGAATCTCACAAATAAAATCTAATTAAAAGCTATATAGTAGGCCTTGAACCTCTTCTATGTATGATTTGCTTTTTTTTTTTTTTTTCTTTCTTAGATGGGCATTAATAAATCAAGGAATTTTTGTTTTCTATTAGTTAACTGATCTTTGCTTTTCTGTTTCATTAACAGTATGAAAGCACCAGGCTATTCTTCTGATCACTGTTGGGAATGCATACTAATTAGATAGCCCAATGCAGTATGAGGAAATCTATAGTAACTTCACAGTTCTGCTGTAACTTCAAAGGACAGCTCCCAGAGTCACCAACGGCAGCAAAATACCAGAAGCTCAATCGCTAGTTCCAGTCCTACCTAAACCATTTAAGCATAATTGCAAATAATGAAAACTCATGTTTTAACATCAGGAAGGAAGCGTTACCTAAGAAAATGATGTAAAGAAATACTCTCCTGTATTACTGATTATCTGGAACTTCAGAAAGATCAAAGAACACATATCCATGTATCCTAGGGCATTAGAATTTCAATCCTAGATCTTCTGCTATCAATTAACTTTCTGCTTGAAAAATGAAACATACTTTCTGCCTAGCCATTGCACATAGGTGTTGGCTTTAGAATTCCTCAGCTAGTTCACATGAAACATTTAACAGACCTACAGAAGAGAAAGTTTTCTTTCTTCTTAAGTTATATTTCTATCACCGACAAAACATACTTTGTGGCTTTGAATAAACGAATAAAATGCAGCAAAGTGTGGATAGATTAAACCTGTATCTTGTACTGAAGTTGCATATTTTTTACCAGTCTAATTTATCACTCACAAAAAAAAAAAAATCAGTGGGAAAACCTTTGTGGTTTATCCTTGAGAATCTATGCAAACTACAAGCAGCACATAATTTTGATGTGGCATTTTACTAATAAATCTACACCATATATAGATATATTTATAAAATGTAAATTAGGCAACTTGTAATTACATTATAATTTAGGTTATATAATTCAAAAATTTTGTGCTTATTTCAGATAAAAAAATATGCAGCCAATACCTTATTACTTTATTTACTAAATTAAGTTCTTCAGTTATAATCCTTACATATAGAAAAAAAAAATCACTTCCAAAAGTACCCCAAAGCCCATCTAACATAACATACATGTTTTAACACATCTCAATTTTTTTAGCTTTAATCAAATTGTATTTTATAGGTACGTCTATCACATTAACTGTATAATTAGTCACACTGAATCTTCACAGAAACTTTAACACATTTTTATATCCTTAAATCAGTATTTTTGGCAGCCTAATTTTCTATCTTCCTGTTATTAGTCTTAGATGGACAGCTGCCTTCACTTAGGAGCAGCTCTTATCAAGGCTGTACAGGACTTCATGCTCTGCTGATCACCATGTAATTCTACCTTGCCAATTATTTGGAAAGTGTTTCCTTACACATGAGGGAACACAGTCCAGCTTCAAAGTGTTTCATGACTCTGTCATCTACCTTTTGAGGAGATACAGGGAGGACAATCTACCATTGTATAAAACCATTCAATTAAGTATAGTAACTCCTTTATTTATACAAAGTAATATTTTCTTTACAAAAAAAATAGTCCAAAAGTACTGCCCATTAAAAAAAAAAAAAAAAAAAGAAAAAAACAGCTTCCAAAAAAAGTGAAGCAAGCAAAAAAAAAATTAACATTCTATGTTACTTAAGCATTTGTCCAACTGTACTCATATATATCGACTCAAAAATACAACTAGATATATTTAATATTCTGATTTCTCACCAAACCTCCTGAATTTCGTTACAGTTTAAAATGTCTGTTTTCCTTTGCAGAGTAAGTAATATCCTGACACTACACAACTGACAAAAAGATAACACAAAACTTTTGTCTTTTTTTTTTTTTTTCCCTGTTGTTGTTTGTTTTGGTGTTTGCTTTGCTTTTTTTTGTTTGTTGTGGTTTTGTTTTTTGTGGGTTTTCTTAGTTTGGTTTCTAAATTAAATTCACTGCTATTGTTATCTAGCTTCTTTGCTAGGTAATCTCCCATTAAGATTTTATTTATTTTTATTTAGGAAAAATGCTACTTTTCAATTAGTTAAAACAAGATTGAAAATTTTTCCTTAAAAATTAAAGCCCGAAATACAGAGTTTGTTTAAAAGATTCAAATCTCATAAATAAACAACCAAGACTGATAGAAAGGCTCATGGATGCTAATGTGATGGTAGCAAAATATTATCTTTAGCTCATGGGGTAAAGGTACTAGATCAGAACTCTATTTTATCATAAATATTAAATTCCAATATAAGTTTTAAATAAACACAGGAAAATAGCCTAAGTAAGAAAAAAGTAAGATATATTCACTTTCTTTTGCATTTTTACCAAAACAATTTTTTTTATTT